>APFE031494406.1:1033-39007 GCA_000404065.3 Pinus taeda
TTCATTTTATTGTATATGACATTATGACATGATGAGATACATTATCATATTTTTTGTTGATATTTTGAGGCTGAGTTGGGACTCAGGAGTCACGACTTACTATTCAGGACATGATTCAATGTTATGTGTGATTTTAGCGCTAGAAATGATATTAAACATCTTATATATTAGTTTTTTTATCATATTTATGTGTCAATGTATTTATTTTATGTTGTAGATTGTTTAGATATTAAAAAAATTGAAAAAAAATGAATATTTTTGTACCAAACGATTTTTTCCCGCTTTTTTCCGCTTCATTCCCCGCGCCGATTTAATCCCGCTCGCGCTTTTAACAACATTGCTTTAGACTAACCAAGTCTACTCATTACACCAACATGTTTATTCAAAAGGTAATCTTACAAGTCATTTCCATAATGAAAATCCACCAATATGACATGAACTTTGAAGATCCAAAACTAGCATAGAAGTATCCATTAGATGATCAATACAAGCCAAAACCACATTATCAATGGTGAATGAAAATTGCTACTGAACTATAAATTGAATGTCAACAGGTTGTACACTATATAATATTTGAAGCTACTATGGCAGTTGAATGGCTTTGACCCTAATATCTTAATTGTTAAATAATCTGATCATTGTCAAGAAAAATAATGAAAAACACCAAAGTATAGTATAAGGAAGAAACATAGTGAGATAAAATCAGCGTTTAAATCAAAATTATTCCCATCTCGATTTAAAACATGATAGCAAGGAAGTAATTCAAATGTAAAGTTTAACTGTTTATTTATGCACCTGAGTTCTTCGCCCGTCTACTTCCATGATCTGCCCAAAGACAATTGCATGGCCATAGCTGTAAGTACTAGAGTATGCACAAAGCATATTCTGGAAACAACCTATTAAAGAAGGTTAAAGGATCGTGTAGTGTTGCTTCTAGCAACAAACTATCAAAGTGAGTAAAACAACCTAGTTCAATTTTATTTTCTATAAATTTGTTTACAATTTCAAATCAACAAAACTTATTCAATACATAGTTTCATCTTAAACGTCTCTCTCACCTGCCAAGCTCTAAATGTCGGGGAGGAGCACATCAGGAGTCCACTAGAATCAATTCCCATATCTTCGAGCCATTTCTTACAAGGACAGGGAAAATCTGGGCCTATGCCACTAGCTATTCCTATACTGCAAATCATAAAAATACAAATACATTTAATTATTCTCAATGAAAACGCCTTTAAATATTATATAAATCTATTTCAAATAAATCCAAATTCTTCTTAACTAATAACTAATAACTATGCATTTTCAGTCAAAAGTATGGGTGATTTATTGAATAAAATGAATAGTATCTTTAATAACATGCATCAATCCATTCTGTTGATAAAATTGGTACTAAAAGTGATGACTAAAACTACCTTCATACAGAGCTATATATGTCTTCTAAATCACTTTTATGCAAGCTAGATCAACAATACAACTATGAAAGTTGGGACACGAAGCAATCTAGAAAGCAATATCCAAATACTCGCCATCTCAGTAAAATAAAGTTCCAAACTGACGAAGAAAAAGAAATAGATTTTGTACAAGCTTTTCAGCATCAGAGGATCTGCATTCCCATCAGAAAGCACGTGGGGAAATAAAGATTACCAATATGAAACTATGTCAATGAAAGAAAATACAATCTAGCGTTTCAACATCGGAGGATCTGCATTTCCATCAAAAAGCACATGGGGAAATAAAGATTACCAATATGAAACTATGTCAATAAAAGAAAATACTATTGAAACAAAAAGAGGTCCTTGCAAAATGTTGTTTTTCTATCTTTGGAGGTTGGTCAAATCATGCAGTAGTTTGTTTCCATGTCTTAAAGTCTGTTATTTTGAAACACTAAAGTCTAGTATTTGCAAAACCCGACATATCAAACAACAATGTAAATGTCCTCTACACTAGAGAAAAACTATCCATCCTTCCATGTAAGATAAAGATTAATATAATAACTAATATATAGATGTCAGTTAGACAATAATTGAAACAACACAATGTGCAAGCAACTCATAGTTCCACCATGTAGTAATATGACACAAATTTTTATTACAGAATTGTCTTTAAACAAGTACAAGAGTACATGAAACCACTATCAAGAACAGGTACAAGAGTACAACCTAAGTGGACCTTGTTGCCACAAAATCTAGCAGGATTTGGAGAGGGGCATCTTAAAAGGCTAAAAATAGACCAAGTGACAACAATGGGGTGATGGCCCACTGTCACCACAGCCAAAACCCCCTACACATTACGGATTTTCACCGATGGGACAAGTCTTGGTATGTGAGAATGTCACCTAATGGATATTCTAAGGTTAGGGCACAAGGTGACAAAATAAGGCCCTCTACAAGAAAGGAAAAATTTAGGTTTAGGGTTCCAATTGGAGGCAATTCATTTTTTTTATATAGGACTCAGGTTAAGAGCACAAGACCTAGGCCTTGATTGATTGGTTGAGTGTTGGGGTGGCCGAAGGACAAGGCAAAGAGAAAGGGTTTCTAACAGTAATTTTTGATAAGAGAAAGGTGCATGAAACCCTCAAACAAGCCACTAAGTTGAAGCAAATTTAGGGAAAATTTTAAGGATGGAAGTTTATCTTAAGTTTAGAAACCTTGGAGAATCTTACTAGTCCCTAATATGCAAATTGTAAAAATTTTGGTGATATTTTTGTACAAATATTTAGATTTCCAATGATTTTGTATTAGTCCATATAATATTTGGCGATTTTTAATGTAAAATAATGGTGTACTATAATATTTTGGCAAATCATTTTAGAAAAAAATGGAAATTGGCAAATCTTTTTTTTGGAAAAAGCATGCAAAATTAGCCCACCAGCGAATATTAACCCCTATAATTTTCCTTGGAAAAGATTGAAGTCGATACCCACCAAAATAAGAGATTTTGTGGCAAATACACTCTTGATGTTAGGCTCTTCAATACCCAAAAATTACCTTGCCTAGGAATTCACACTAAGCCCTAGCTTATGAGCTTGGCCTTAAAGGGGCATAATTAGAATGAAGACAATTTTATGGATGGGATATATGATTGATCACCAACAAAATAGGCTAGTGCTTTGTTCCTTGGGAATATGGAGTCTATGATGTGATGGATCAGCCAAAAAGTTGCTAAGGAGGCCAAATTCTTGAGGCTCTAGCACCAAAAACCCTAGCAATTATCTACTCAAAAGATTAAGGAGTTTGATGGAAAAGCTAGTTAAATTGTGCCACTAGGACAATGAGTAATGCATGCAATAGATCATCTAGATAGCATTCAATAAATTAGGGCACAATTGTTGATTTTTTCATATACCCCAAATCTGGTCTATGTCTAGACATGATCATAAACACACTGACGGTACTCAACTAAAATAACTTTGCACAACGAAAATCTTCAACAGTGAAATCAATAAAGTACACAAAGATATTGAGCCCAAAGCTCAACTTTTTTATTAGTACATTAATAAAAGAATTATGGGACTCCCGTACTAGAGATAATGGCCCTTCAGATCACTAGTACAGCTAGCATATATAGTATTCAAAACTAGGGCTTGCAATCTGCTTCTTCAGATCTGCAGTCTGGCCAAAAGAACAAGAAAAAATACACGACTTAGTTGTTGATGTAGCCCTTTTTCACTAGCCCTTTCTGTCTTTATTTGTTAATGTTACCTGGCTGTCGTTTGCCACTTTCACACAGTGAGCTGGCTCCTTCCAAATCTGTCATACACAGTTTCTCAAGGGGTATTCAATCCTTCAAATTCTCTGCATAATCTTCCCAAATAGCTCTGCTACTCGCAGTCACAAAGTCTTTCAAGATGATTTTACAACTAGCCTTTGAAAACATGTTGTTCACAATTTCACTTGTGAACAAACCTCTTCATTATTATCTCATCAACCCATCTTCCTCTCTCAAAACAACAGTATTATTTATGCCTTACTAGCCTCTACACTGGCCTGAGGCAACTCCTCTGCTATACAAGCCTTTTAAGCCCTTCAGCGCCCCTTCCTTTATCTATAGCCTCCTTAGATAAGCTTCAGCCTAGTCTGCCAAGTGTTTTGAGGCCTTTCAACCTTGTTCCTTGACTCTTGTAGCTTTTCAGTGTTGGAAAAATTAGATTATGGCAGCATTTTAATCATTTTTCCATTCACGACAGTTATTTGTGATTTATATTCTTCCTCTTGTTTATTATGCTTAATTTCTTATCATCAAATAAATTCCAAAACAAGAAGATCACAACCATACACAATGAACACAAGATATGGACTCCAAGCCATGGCAAAACCCCTCCAAGGGGAAAACCTAGAAAGAACTTCTCTTCTTATAGAATCAACTTCAAATGAGAGTTCCAAGACCTAACCCTAGACCCAGGCTACCATCGAGATGTTGATTTATGGTAGCATCCGATGTGCTCTAAGCCTCAAAATTCGCAAGGAGGCTAGGACACATGTATTTCACAATACCCAGAAATCGTTTTGGGAAATTCCACCCGGAGACAGTTTTATTAAAATAATTAATTTTTTTAATGGGTGCCTAAATCTAAACTTAAGAAATTAAAATAATCAAAGGGTATTAATTAAACTGAGGGTGAAACGTCTAGAAGAAGACGAGGATCAAGTCAATATGATCTGAGCCATTGATTAGAATCTAATTTGGGTCGTTGATTACTCAACTGGAGGATTATAAGGACTTCGATGGGCATTTGGAAAACACACCAGGAAGATACTCAGCTACCCAAGTAAGATCGATTCTTGTGAAAATTCCTCAACGGGAACCCCTACTGTAGCGACTGATAATGTTTCCTCTATTTGTTAAATTAATCAACCAAATTATTTGCAATTTCCTACGGAAAATATCGAAACATATACACTGCAACCTTCACTTAATTAAATATTATATAGAAACAAGAGACTGAGCAAGCAATGAGTAATATTGTTGTCACATATACAAGTACAAGATGTTAAAAGAATGATGGAGACGGAGTTAGGGTTACTCTGCAGAGACTGCATGTAGACCTCTGCATCTGTGGTATGACATCGACTGCCCCCGTAATTTTTCCTGACGCTGTTCACACCCCCGTTTCCCCACTACTCATAACTAGAACGGGCTCCTTGCCGGCTATGTTAGCTCCATGCGGTTAGTTCCCTCTTCAACCTACCCTCACCACGATGACTTACCTCCGTTTCTGCTAGCATCAACCTGAAGGTAGTTGTCAGTGGGCAGTCTATACAATTATGGAAGAATTGGTTGATTATTCCGCGGATCCTTCAGAGGATGTGCCCATTTGGACAACCCCCAAGACCACAGCGGCGGGCTACTACACCTTTAAAAGTGAGCTCTCCGATGAAGTCGATGCCCTCCCGCCGTTCTTCTGCTCCCGCATATCCTCTGTGATGCTACCTAAGGATGCCCCTTCACATCCGGATCTCATCTCTCAGCCACTCTCTCCACACACTCTGGCTTTTGCAGATTCTTTGCCTAACCCTAACGAAAAAACCCTAGAAGTGGCACCGGGTACAAACCCTCCTTCATCCGCCTCCAACCAACCCTCAGCTGACCACCCTTTGGTCTCTGCTGCACAAGAACTCGCTTCAGCCGCTCCCCCTACCTCTGAGGCACCCCCTCTGGGAAACTTCACCGGAAATGGTCCTATCCCCAGTTTTTTTGCTTCCATCTCATCAGCGACCGCGGCGGGAACTAGGGCATCCCCTATATCGTCGAATGCACAACCGGTCGAGGCACCAGAGATTACGGCTGCCAAATCCTTCGGGGTTTCTAAGAAGAGGAGGTGCTTGAAGCTCCCGAACTGTGAGGTGTTCCTAAAACTCACCGAGGACACCCAATTACTAGAATCCATGGAGACTGCAGAGAAAGTGCTTGTTGGGCAGGTTCGCGGCAGACATTACAGTGTGGAAAAGCTTCAACAATGGACAATGGAGGTCTGGGGAAATCACCTGAAAGATCCCCCAAAGGTCCAAACTTTCATTAAAGGTTGGTTTGCCCTCTAGTTCAGCTGTCTTGCTCACACCAACTGGATACTTTCAACAGTCTGGCACATTGATCAAGTACCAGTTATGCTCAGAAGATGGATGCCTATGTTAGCCCTGGAGCAGGAGAGGGTCGATGCTAGACCCATTTGGGTACACCTTCCAGGGTTACCTTTACATTTCTGGACCGAGGATGTGTTCAAGCAGATTGGGAATGCCATTGCCAATTACCTTACATATGACAATTCTTTTCAGAGTACGGGGCGCATGGCTTTTGCCAGGATACTGGTGCACCTGGACCTCTCAGATGGCCTTCTGGAATACATTAACATACAGTGGCGGAATGCTACAAGGAAGCAGATGTTGGACTATGAGGGTGTCCCTTTTAGGTGCAGACGATGCCATAAGGTGGGTTCCTTGTTTCAAGATTGTCCACTTAACGGCAAGGGATTCAAAAAGACCCCGATACAGAAACCTGTGGCACAGGATCCCCCATTTCAAGAGGAGCAGCCTCAGAATTCAAAGCCTACAGAATGGATGGCCGAGACGCAGAAGGCCTCAACAGGCAAGGCTACGGACCCTCCTCCGACCACTTTGAAGAAGCATGGTAGACCTCCCCACTGGCTTCCTCCCCCGCCTCCAGCACGAGCTCGGGCAACCTTCAGTGACTCTCCTTCTCTGGGTAAGAGCCTCCCCTTAACTTCATCCTCTCTATGCTGCACATCTCTTCTCGATAACATTACTACTAGTTTATTTTCCAAATTATCATCTGGTGATCCGAATTGGATCCTAAAACACTCTCCAAGTTTTCATGACTGTTTCAAATTATGCTAAAAGATTCAAATCCTGGAAAACTCAAAGCTATCAGAAGGAATCCTCGTAACAGTTGCAGTTGTGGCCAGAGTGGAGCAACGAGGACCCTTGGTCGAGCGCGCAAACCGTTGGCCCATGGTAACACACGCTGGTGCAAACTGGCAAAACTGGAGGCCAAATCAAGAAATGGGGGTGGTTTTTGATACGCGTAATCGCGTATCGCAAGGCATCCTCAGTGAAGGAAAGCCCCAAAGCGCCCGGACCCGAAATCGCTATAAAATTCGAAAAAAAGTAACGCATTTGGTTCCGTAGTGCAGGATTCCACAAACCGGCAGGATATCGGAAGGCTTCAAGGCGGTAAGCAGTTTTGACTGAGTCCCGCCCGATGCCACACATCGAGGGACACGCCTCTGGAGGATGAGAGAGAAAACCACCCGCATCGAACGGGTAACATCATGCAACTTGTCTGCCTGATATGAAGGACAACCATAGGATCTGGGGGGCCCAGATCGACGGCAGAGATGCATCCCGATGACTGACTGGATTCGACAAGTCAAAAAGCAAGATGACAGGGGATTTGAAGTCTGACGTGGATGATGAGTTGGCAAATGATTCATGTCTCGCGGGCGATCTTGAAGCAAACAAAATTAAGGCCATTCAAATATGATTCAAGGAATCTGACACCCAATTCGTTAGGAAACAAGTGGCCACCTCCCTGCGAGGCATTACCCAGTAATGATGACGTAGAGCAGAGGAATTCGAACGGACAAAGGTAAGGAAACCAGAAGGCCGGGAAGGGGAAACGAATAGTCAAAAGAACAGACTGGCTTTAAAGCCATGACCTGACAGAAGCAAAAAAGAAGACGACAACACAAGAAGGCATATAGCTAAAAGCAGAAAACAGAGAGTAGAAGCCGAGCTGACTAGAAGGCAGCATCGAGCCAGACAGAGCCAGAGAGAGTCAGAAAGTCTGTGTACTCCATAGAAGGCTTGAGAGGTTCAAGCAAACTCCTCGGCATAGGCCTGTCATACTACTGTGATCATCAAAGGTCGAATTTCAGTAAGGAGAGTTTGTGCACTCCATTCCTACTGACTTTTATTTGTTTAGTGAGACTCGAATTGAGCTCACTATTGTAGAAACCCTGCTTGAAAACATAATAGAGAGGCCACCATTGAGAGCTGGACCTGGAGACGTAGCCCAGGGGCATTGGGTGAACTCCTTATTAAACTTGTCGTCTTACATGTTTTCTTGTTATGTTTACTCTAACTGCCTCAGTGTCTATGTATTTTGCAATCTTATCGATCCATTGCATAAGGTAACATAGGCACATCCATGCACATAAGTCTGTAATACCTTTAATTCTTTGTCCTGGATAAATTCCAGATCAAGTGGTATCAAAGCTCTAGGTTACTATGTTTAGACAAGCTTGTGCTGGATCTTGATGTTGAATGGTAACTAGATCAAAGCTTAAATTAGGAGAATGAGAGTTGGCTGAAACTAACCCGGAAATTGGAAGAGTCTATTCTAAGAGGAAAATGTCAGAAGAAAATCCTTTGGAATCAGACCCCCAGTTCATGGATAGTTTTATGACCAAGAGCTCCATGGTGGAGGAAATGTATAGGGAATTTAATAAAAATAGAGATGAAGATTCATCAAACTCCAAACAAGACAAAGGAGTAGAAGAATCTCTCCTCCATGACCACTCTAAAAGCAAAGGGAAAGAAGAAAAATTTCTCACGCCTCCTAATAGCCCTGAAAATAAAAAAAGAAATCTTTGATTAAATTAGATGTTAAATTTGATTTACCAATATATGATGGAGAGTTGAATGCAAAGAAGCTGGATAATTGGATCAGACAGATTGAAGTTTATTGTAGAGTGCAGAGCATTAACTCGGACAAGAGTAAGATTCAGCTGGCTAGCCTACGCCTTGGAGGCACTGCCTTGGTATGGTGGGGAGGCAGGACACAAGCTGACATGAAGAAACATGGTAAGATTCTTTCTGTCTGGAGTGAATTTGTTTCTGCAATTAAAAAACAATTCTATCCACTAGCCTACATGCAACAAACCATGATGAGCTGGCAAACTCTTCGACAACTAAAAGGGCACAGTGTACAAGGTTACACCCAACAATTTAGGGAAAGAGCTTTGATTCTAGGAATTTATTTAGACTCACCTGAGACTCTGTTGAAGTATATAGGTGGTCTACACAGCTACATGAGGCACGCTATCCTCATGTTTAATCCCATTAGTATAGATGAGGTATCTGTTCAGGCTACGCATCTAGAAGCTAGAGGTAAGAATGGGAACCCAGAAGTTAAGGGATCATCCAAACCCACTACAAGCAAAAATAAGGAGAAAAGAAAACAGAAATGGAAAGAGAGGAAGACAAACACTTTACAAAAAAGCAAGTCTTCATGCACTCACTGTAAGAAGGATGGGCATGATGTTGAACACTGTTGGATTCTGCATCTAGAGCTTAAACCTAAGAAGTTTGAAAGCAAGAAGAAGAAGACTGCTGCAACTATTCAAAAGGATTTAGGGTCAAACTTAGGAGATGAAGCAAAAATCGTAGCCACAGGTATAAAACGTAAAAATTTTGAAGCATCTACTAGTAATTCTGCACAATCCACTGATGATGAAGAAAATGAGAGAAAAAGACATGAGCTTTTTCATATTCGAATTATTTCCAATCATCAAAAGATTGATACTTTGTTTGATAGTGGCTCACAAGTAAATTTAATTTCTGAAGCAATTGTAAAGAAGTTGGGATTACTAACCACACCTCACAAGAAACCATATCCATTAGGTTGGTTATGTGATAAAGCAAAGCTACAAGTGACTAGACAATGTAAACTTAAATTTTCTTTTGGGTCAGCATTTGTAGATGAAGTTGAGTTAGATATAGTTCCTTTGGATATATGTGGAATTGTTTTAGGAAGTCCTTACTTGTATGATAGAAAAGCTATTTTCTATAGAACTGAGAACAACTATCTACTCGTTAAAGATGGAATCGAATATATTGTAAGAGTTCATAAGCTCAAGAATAATTATACTCTCATAAACTCAGGGCAGATGAAACGAATTGTAAATTCATGCAAACAATTTTTACTGATGGTTGTAAAGGAAAAGAAACCTGATAAAACCAATGTATTTGAGCACTATGATGTTAAATAGCAAGCTGATTTAGAATAAGTTGTTTCAGAATATGATATATTGTTTCAAGAACCTAGAGGTCTACCATCCAAAAAGGAAATATTGCATGATATTAATTTGCAGCAAGATGCTCCATTGCCTAACATCGGAATGTACAGATTGTCCGCTTTAGAGAATGCAAAAATCAAGAAGCAGGTACAGGAACCGCTCGAGAAGGGGTTCATCAGACCTAGCACATCACCATGTGGGTCTCCAATTGTTTTGGTGAGAAAGAAAGATGGCTCGTGGAGAATGTGCATTGATTACCGAGCACTGAATAAGATAACGATCAAAAATCGTTATCCCCTTCTTTGCATAGATGATCTATTAGATCAGTTGAAAGAAGTTGTTTATTTTTCCAATTTAGACTTGCATAGTGGCTATCATCAGGTCAGAGTTGCAGAGCAAGATGCATGGAACACTGCTTTCAAACAAAGCAGGGATTGTATGAGTGGTTGGTTATGCCTTTTGACTTAGCTAATGCTCCTGCTACTTTCATGAGAGTAATGAATGATGTACTCAGACCTTTTCTTGATGATTTTGTTATTGTATATCTGGATGACATTCTTATATTCAGCAAAATGTGGGAAGAACATTTAAAGCATGTTAAGCAAACTCTAGATGTTTTGAAAGGAGAAAATCTTTATGTTAAACTCTCAAAATGTGAATTTGGCAAAACATCTTTGAATTATTTGGGACATATAGTAGGAGGTGGTGAATTGAAGATAGATCCCTCTAAAGTTGCAGCCATTGTAAACTGGCCTAAACCCAAATCTGCTACAGAAGTTAGAAGCTTCTTAGGAGCAGCACAATATTGGAGAAAGTTTATTTCTAACTTTTCCTTAATTGCAGCTCCCTTACATGCTTTAACAGAATTGAACAAGGTGTTTCAATGGGGAGGCAAACAGAAAAAAGCCTTCGACACCTTGAAAGAAAAGATTAGTACAGCACCAATACTAGCACTACCCGATCTTCAAAGACCATTTGAGATTGAAATAGATGTCGGTGACTATGTCATGGGAGCAGTGTTGACGCAGCACGGTAAAGCGATATGTTATCATTCTGAGACATTTAATTCTGCAGTAGTTAACTATTGCACATATGATAAAGAATTGTATGCATTAGTACAGAGTGTGAAAAAGTGGAAACATTACTTAATGGGCAAAGAGATAGTTATACATATTGATCATCAACCACTTCAATATCTAAACTCCCAAACTAAGTTGCAGCAATCGAGACACTATAGATGGATGGGTTTTCTACAACAGTTTCATTTAGTCATCAGACATAAAAAGGGCATACACAATAAAGTTAAAAATATGTTGTCCAGACCAATTATAAATGCATCTACTATACTTAAGCATAATTTAGTATTGCATGAGAGCTACTTTGAACAATATGCTCAAGATATATATTTTAAAGATGTATATGCAACTTTAAGTCAAGGCAAACGAGTAGAAGAATTGGATTATCATATTAAGGACCAACTCTTGTATCACTTTGGGAAGCTATGCCTTCCACAAACTGAAAGAGTAAAGATAATTTGAGAATCACAAACTTCTCTAATATCAGGTCACTTTGGTATAAGTAAAACAGTTGCACAGCTGCAAAGCTTTTGTTATTGGCCAAAAATGAATGCGAGGGTTTCTACATATATAAGAGGGTGTACCACATGTGCTAAAAGCAAGCCCAACAATAGAAAACTAGGCTTGTACACTCCACTACCAGTTCCTTCTCATCCTTGGGAAAGTGTTTCCATGGACTTTGTTGGAGGACTACCTAAATCTAGGAAAGGTCATGACTATTTATATGTTTTTTGGATAGGTTCAGCAAAATTTGTATTTTAATACCTTGTAACAAATAGATTATAGTTGAACAAACTACAAAGTTGTTCTTTCAGCATGTATGGGTTCATTTTGGATTACCCACTTCCATAATATCTGATCGAGATACCCGATTTGTTGGGAAATTTTGGTCAAGTTTGTGGGAATTGATGGACACCAGGCTGAAGAAGAGCACAGATTTTCATCCACAAACAGATGGCCAAAGAAGTGGTCAATAAGACAGTGATCCAGTTGCTCAAAGGCTATTGCAGCAAGCATCCCAAACTTTGGAATGAACATTTATGTTATGTGCAGCATGCTTACAACCAAGCTAAACATTCTTCTATGTAGAGATCTCCTTTCGAGACATGTTTTGGTTTCACACCAAGGTCTCCCTTGGATTTTGTCTTTGGTAAAAACATAGCAGTTGATGGACACAGTGATGTGGACAAGGCAACCAAGTTCATTGAACAAATCCAAGAGATTAACCAGGCAGTACAGGAACAGTTGGAAAAGAGCCAAGCCAAGTACAAGGCAAGGCATGACAAGCATCAGATGGAGCATAGTTTCCAAGTTGGTGATCAAGTCTGGCTGTATATTAGCAAAGACATAATGCAAGGTGAAGGTAAGAAGCTGAAGCCAATAAGGTATGGACCTTTCAAGATACTTGAGAAAATTGGTAAGAATGCTTTTCGCCTTGATCTACCAGCTTACATGCACATCTACTCAGTTGCTAATGCAGACAGCTTGAGACTACTTGAACCTTCATTAATCGAAGATCCCGAAGAGCGGAGTCAATTACCTTCTATTGATGATCTGTTGCCTGATCTTAATGAATTGCAGGAAGATATAGTTCTGGACAGGAAGGTAAGAACTACGCGCAGAAGGGATGTTGAATACCTCAGGATTGGACTCCAAAGCCAAGCAGTGCGAAATGGATAGAAATTGAGCAAGCGAGGAACCAATACCCTCACTTGATTGATGTTTAAAAGAAAACCAACTTTTGGTGGTCCAAAATCTTTTTCAGTGGGAAGGTCGTGGTCCGAATTGGATCCTAAAACACTCTCTAAGTTTTCATGACTGTTTCAAATTATGCTAAAAGATTCAAGGCCTAGAAAAATCAAAGCTATCAGAAGGAATCCTCGTAACAGTTGCAGTTGTGGCCAGAGCGGAGCAACGAGGACCCTCGGTCGAGCACGCAGACCATTGGCCCATGGTAATATGCGCTGGCGCAAACTGGCAAAACCGGAGGCCAAATCAAGAAATAGGGGTGGTTTTTGATACGCCATTAGCGCTAAAGTGCTAATCACGTATCGCAAGGTGTCCCCATCAGTGAAGGAAAGCCCCAAAGCGCCGGGACCCGAAATCGCTATAAAATTCGGAAAAAGTAACGCATTCGGTTCCGTAGCGCGAGATTCCACAAACCAGCAGGATATCGGAAGGCTTCGAGGCGGTAAGCAATTTTGACTTAGTCCCGCCCGATGCCATACATCGAGCAACATGCATCCGGCGGATCAGAGAGAAAATCGCCCGCATCAAACGAAAAAACATCATGCAACTTGTCTGCCCGATATGAAGGACGACAGTAGGATCTGGGGGGCCCAGATCGACGGCAGAGATGCATCTCGATGACTGACTGGATTCGACAAGTCAAAAAGCAAGATGACAGGGGATTTGAAGTCCAACGTGGATGATAAGTTGGCAAATGATTCATGTTTCGCGGGCGATCTTGAAGCAAACGAAATTAACGACCATTCAAATATGATTCAAGCAATCTGACACCCAAATCGTTAGGAAACAGGTGGCCACCTCCCTGTGAGGCGTTACCCAGTAATGATGACGCAAAGCAGAGGAATTCAAACGAACAGAAGTAAGGAAACTAGAAGGCCGGGAAGCAGAAACGAACAGTCAAAAGAAAAGACTGGCTTTAAAGCCATGACCTGACAGAAGCAAAAAAGAAGAAGACGACAACACAAGAAGGCAGATAGCTAAGAGCAGAAAACAGAGAGTAGAAGCCGAGTTGCCCTGAAGGCAGCATCAAGCCAGACAGAGCCAGAGAGAGTCAGAGAGTCTGTGTACTCCATAGAAGGCTTGAGAGGTTCAAGCAAACTCCTTGGCATAGGCCTGTCATACTACTGTGACCATCAGAGGTCGAATTTCAATAAGGAGAGTTTGTGCACTCCATTCCTACTGACTTTTATCTGTTTAGTGAGACTCGAATTGAGCTCATTGTTGTAAAAACCCTGCCTGAAAACATAATAGAGAGGCCACCACTAAGAGCTGGACTAGGAGACATGGCCCAGGAGCATTGGGTGAACTCCTTATTAAACTTGTCGTCTTACATGTTTTTCTGTTATGTTTTCTCTAACTGCCTCAGTGTCTATGTATTTTGCAATCTTATCGATCCATTGCATAAGGTAACATAGGCACATCCATGCACATAAGTCTGTAATACCTTTAATTATTTGTCCTGGATAAATTCCAGATCATCTGGTGATACTTTTGGTTTGGGTCCAGCCCCTTTTACTGTCGCCTCTTCCCCGATTTTCTACCAAGTTACACCCAAACCCGTTTTTACACCCACTCCTTCCTTCCCTTCAACCGCCCCTCTCCCTCCATCTTCCATCTTTTATCAAGCACCCCCTGCATCTGGTTACATGACTCGCTCAAAACCCAAGAGACAGGGCTTGGACCATGTCAAGTTTGATATTGTTCACTCCCCCCCGCCGCATAAGCTCCATAGGGGCAGACCCTCTAGGATCACAATCGCTCAATCTGTGGTAGGAGATTAGATTGCCTTGGGCAAACAATCCCCTATACCTAGGGTTCTTAGAGCCAGAGAAACCCCCTCTGAGCCCCCTCCATGAAAATCATCTCCTTCAACTGTCGGGGGCTTGCTATGCCTGACAAAAAATTAGCAATCCATCGATTAATTTCAACTGACTCGCTCGATATTATCTTTTTACAGGAGACTCTTGGACCTACTACTATCATTTCCCATACCCTTCAAACATGTTCCCAGGGTGGTTATTTTTGGGATTGGACGCACATGGACGATCTAGAGGCATTGCCATGGGATATCACTCCCGCTCCATAAAGCTACACAATTGTTGGGGAGGGACCGGCCATATTGGTGCTGACATACATTCAGCGGATCTGGGAATGAATTTTAGAATTTACAATATATATGGACCTTGTCAAAACAGAACTGAATTCTGGGAAAATCTCCCATGTTTGGAGCAGTTTTTGGCAGACCATCTGATTCTTGGAGGCGACCTCAATTTTTCCATCGGTCATGCTAAGTCTTGGGGGCATAGAGCACAGAGGGATTCCCTATCTGATTATTTCTCATCCATTCTGGATACACATTAGTTGATTGATATCCCTTCAGCTAAATTACAAGCGACTTGGAGGAACAACAGGACAAGGGAACATGGTCTGGCTCGTAGACTTGATCGCTTCTTGGTCAAAGAGAAGGTAACTGATCTGGGCTTGCACATGAGACAATGGGTTGGATCTGGGGGGATCTCCGATCATCTCCCCATTTATATGGATATTGCTGGGGGTAGAACAAGGGACCTTTTAAATTCTGCTCTGCCTGGCTCAGGGAAGACTCTTATATCAGCATGGTCCCCCCACTGGTTTTGGGGGTAACACCACACAAGGTTTCATTCAAAATCTTACAAAGTTGAAGAAAATGTCAAAACAATGGGCACACAACAAAAGGATGCAGGACGAGCATTCTCTGCGATAGATAGAAACTGAATTATTTGTCTTTGAAAATGATCAGGGAGGATTATTCACTTCTAATGATCACAAGGAAAAGATCACATCCCTATACTCTGCTAGAGGAAAATTAATTAAGGACCGTGAAGAAGCTTGGCGGCTAAGAAGCAAGGCTATATGGATGAAGGATGGGGATGCAAATACCAAATTCTATCACAAGTTCGCCAATGGAAGGAAAGCGATCAATACTATTTGGCAGCTTCAAAATGAACAGGGACAGGTTGTCAACACATTTCAACAACTGGCTAAGCTGGCAACCTCTCATTTCAAACGAATTTACAGTGCCCCGCAAGAAGCAAACCTGGCGGACATCATAAGAGTGGCTCAACTTTTCCCGAGGTATGTAGATCATGAGGAGGAAGGGGACCTGACTAAAGCAGTTACTCTAGAAGAGTTGGAGACCACCCTGAAGTGGTTTAAAAAAGACAAAAGCCCAGGACCTGATGGATGGTCAATAGAGTTCTACTTGGCTTTCTTTGACATCATTGGGGAAGATCTGCTAAAAGTAGTGGAGGATACTAGACTCAACGGGAATATAGCAACATCCATCACGTCTACCTTCATTGCGCTCATCCCGAAAACAGATAATCCGATCTCCTTCGATGAATATCACCCTATCTCACTCTGCAACTACATATACAAGATTATTGCAAAGATCATCGCCAACCGAATGCGGCCCATCCTTTCCAACCATATCTCACTGAAACAATTTTCTTTTTACAAGATCGACAGATCCATGAGGCGGTGGGTATTGCTCAGGAAGTATTACATACTCTACATACCAGGAGATGCAAAGGTATGATTCTGAAGTTGATTTATCCAAGGCTTTTGACAGAGTAAATTGGTTATACATTAGAATGCTATTAACCCATCTGGGTTTTCCATTCATTTTCATCAAATGGATTATGAGTTGTTTAACTAACATTCCCTTCAGCATTCTAGTCAACGGATGAGCATCCCCCTTTTTCTCCTCTGAAAGAGGTTTGCGGCAGGGATGTCCGCTGTCACCATTACTCTTCCTTCTAATCATGGAGGGCCTCAGCAGACTCTTAAAGGATGAACATAGAAAAGGCAGATTACAGGGTATAAAGATATCAGACGGTTGTATTCTAACACATCTACTTTTTGTGGATGATGTCCTAATATTTCTCAATGGCAGCATTGGTGACCTTACCATCATCAAAGCCTCTTTCTCTCTATTTCAATTGGCCACAGGAATGTTGATAAATGATGCAAAATCTACGTTGACAGCAGTGGAATGCACACCACACGAGATCCTATTTGCACTTCAGTGCTTTCCTTTTACTCAATTGAGCCTGATGGAAGGACTAAAATATCTGGGGTACAAGTTAAAACCCCTGGGCTACAAGATCGCCGATTGGACTTGGCTCATCTCAAAGATGGAAAAAGGCTCAATATCTGGTACCTCAAATATCTATCGTGTGCTGGGAGACTCACTCATCAAGAGCGTCCTAGAAGCCACTCCAGCTTACTAGATGTCTCTGGCTTGGATACCCAGGGTATCCTTACCAGGATTCAATCCCTCTGCTATAGATTTCTCTGGAAGGGTAGCATGCAAGGCAAGACTTTTGCTTGGGTAGATTGGGATGCCCTTAATTTACCAAAGAAGTGGGGGGGATTGGGCTTAAAAAAGCTTGATGATTTTTCATCTGCTCTGGCTGCTAAGCTAGGTTGGCACCTGGTAACAACAGACAGCCTATGGACAAAGGTTACTGTTGCAAAATATATAACCCCTTTACACATTATGGATTGGATTAGGCGACCACACAGATGTACATCTAGGATTTCTGTCATCTGGAAGGCGGTTATAAAGGCTTTAGACCCTCTCAGAGCGGGTATAACTTGGAGAATGCACTCCGGAAATAAAGTGCGCATTGGTATTGATCCGTGGATTGGCTGCGGGAACATGCACATACTACCTTATGAACTCATACATCACCTACATAATCAAAATACCACTCACATAGGCCATATTGCAGATGAGGAGAATACCACTTTCCTACAACAGGCTGGAAAACTGCACTTCATCATCATATACCTCCTCAATGGGCACAGCTATGGGAGGATTATACACAGGCACTCACAGAGGCCCACATCCGCATCACTGAAGGAGATGATGAGGTAATTTGGGCCCTATCTAAATCTGGGAGATACTCCCCCAAAGATGGCTACTTGGCACTGTCTGAACATAGAAGACCTCAAATCCTTACAGAATGGTGAAGGCATCTCTGGAAATTAAAGGCCCCTCCCAGGTCTCGGATGCTAATGTGGACTATCTTACGGAATAAAATTCCCACAGGCGACAACCTCCTTAAGCGAGCACAATATGGCCCTCACTGGTTTCACCTTTGCATAAATGAAAATGAATCTGCACAGCACCTTTTTCTCGATTGCACAGAAGCCCGAAAATTGTGGGACATCATAATTCCCGTTGTTGCTCCATCAAGTATATGGGCAAGCTTAACTATTACTGAGTCCTGGCAGACCTGGTATACATCCGTAGCTACACAAGCATCGCAATTTGCCCCTTCTGATACGTTGGGCTATCTGGATCGCCCGAAACCACATAATTTTTCAGAACCATCCACCGCACTGGTCTATTATTGCCACCAAAGTTCTGGCCGACTACACCCTTATACCGGATGACCCGCCCCCACAGAGGCCCAGGAATATTGTACCTGAAAGTATTGATGATAGTAAGCAAAGGGATTATTTTGACGGGGCCGCACAAGAGACTGGGTGCGGTGGGGGTGCTATTCTACATATCAACTATCATCATTCCTACAGCATGGTCATGGGTTTCAAAAGAGGCACTAATAACTTTGCAGAACTAACCGCTGAAAACATCTCATACACTTTGCTTTGGAGAAAAATGTCAAAGACATACAACTATTTTGGGACTCCAAAATCATATGTGACTGGCTGAATAGAACATCTAGATGCTCTTCTTTTTCTTTGAATCATATTTTGGATGAAACTCTGAGATTGATTACATTTTTTTACTCCTTCACATGTAAACACATTTTCAGGAAGCGGAACCGGGTTGCTGACAGCCTATCCAAAGAAGCTGCGATCGAGGAGCCGGGCATCTGGATGATCTGGGAATTGCATGATGGAGAACACTACCAGTATTATCACCGGTCGTTTATGGATCTAATAGATTAAATTTCTGATGGCATATGAACATTATCATTTTGTGTATATATTTATTGCATGAAAACTTCACAGTTTTTTATATCCTGTTGTTTTTTTCAGCTCTATATATATTGTTGCCTCCCTGTATGGATCAAGGCAACAACTTTTTGATCACTGTTGTTGTTGATGGATAAGTTTCTTGAAAATGATCTGAATATGCATTTACGCATCTGCAAAACGTAATTTCCTTTTACTAATGAAATTACGATTTTTCCCGGGGGAAAAAAAAAAGAGACTGAGCAAGAAAGAAAATACAACACAATGGCACCGTTATTTTTGGACAAAAGTCCCCAGAAAAAACCCAATGCCAGAAAATCGGTGCAACAGTTCTGAGGATTTATTATTATTAAGCAGTAGCAAATTCTGAATACCTCTCAGGGTATTCAGTTACAGAGAGAAATACAGGCAAAAAGATTTGTGAGGCTACCTCACACAATCACTGAGAAAACCCTGGCTGATCCGAATACTGAATGAAGTGCCTCTGGCAAGCCCTACACTACTCTGCAGAGTCCTCACGCAGTCTCTGTGTAAACCTCTCTAGGCTCTACGTCACCCAATCTGTTGATAGATATGCTACCCGAAGTTTTTGCTCTCTGACTTCTGGTCTCACACCCCGACTCCCAGCTTCTGAAATTGACTCTCTTCAACAAAATCTCGGACTCTCTCTCACCCTTTCCGCTGCCTCTACGTGGCCCTGCATCAGCCTCTACGTTTGGGCTACTGGATCACTCTTTGTGTCTCTCTGCTGGTGATTCTCCGGCTGAGAAAATCTATCTCTCCAGATGTTATCCCTCCTCCTCAATTGCAAGAAATCTCCTCGATCGAAGGATCGTGTTTCTCATTCTTGTCCTTCTTCTTTTGAGGACACTGTGTAGCATAGTGACCCATCTCACCACACCTGAAACACTTGATCTTCGACACATCCTTCTTACGTCTATGATGCTCCTGATGTCCCTTCAATGCAAGGGCTACATTATCCTCCTCCTTGGGCTTCGACCCACTGCTGTTGCAGCTTCCGTCAAGTTTGACCTTGACCAAGTCTCTCCTCAACTCCTCTTATTTTAGAGTTGCCCACATCTCGTCCTAATTGGGAAATGTTGCTCTGCCCAGGATAGTCTGGACAAAGACCTGCCACTCATTTGAGACAGAATTAAGGGCCAGTCTAACCAACTCTGAATCCTGAGGTGTATGTCGCACAGCAGACAACTCATCACGGGTTTCCTTCATCTTTGTGAGGAATGGATCCACATGCTTTCCCTTCTGCAACTGAACAGATCTCAACGTCTGCTCTAAGTACATCTTCCGCTACTCGGAAGATCCCTGATATAACGTGGCCAAGGCATCCCACATCTCCTTAGCAGTCCCTCTACTAGCAACGTGACACACCACGTGATCCTTGACTCCACCCAGGATCCTCTTGGCCTTCGCCATCTCTGCCTTGTACTTCTTCAACGGATCTAGATTTGCTAGTTCAGCCACCACGTTGTCGATGTATGTCTTGAGGGCATGCTCATCTAGAAGGAACGACATTCTTGCCTTTTAGATGAAGTAGTTGGATGTTCCGTCCAACATGTTCTGAACCCTCAAGCCATTGGTTGCCATATCTGCCAAAAAAATGTCGAAAATCTCCTCTCTGCTTTGTTGATTTGTGGTAGCATCGAATGTGCTCTAGCCACGAAATTTGGTGGAGAGATTGTGGCACATGAGATCTCCAATACCCAGAAAGGGTTTGGGCAAATTCTAAACAGTTCAGGAGATATTAAAATAATTAATATTTTTAATGGAGTCCCTAAGTCTAAATTTAGGGAAATTAAAATATTAATGTGGATTAATATAAAACTGTGTTAAAATGGTCCAAAAGACATGGATCAAGCCAGATCTAATCTTAGCCGTTGATTAGGGACTTAATCGCAGTTGTTGATATGTCAACAAGAAAAGTATAAGAGGGGGCTTGAGGGTCACTTGGAGAACAGGCCAGATGATCAATCATTCTATTCTCTAGAGCGGGGTTTGCTAAGAGAGATAGAATCAGTGATCGAAATTGCAGCTGAGGATCAGTGAGTACGAAGAGACAGAGAGGCAGAGATAATGCTGGGAGATCAGCGCAGGAGCCAGAGAGTGATGCAGTAGCAGCCAGGGCTCATGTAGGGCCACGCAGAGGCAGCCAGGAGCTGCGCAGTGCTTCAGAGAGGCTAGTGTTGCTGACGCAGGGCCTCCTGAGGCTGACGCAGACCCATTCAAGGTGACGTAGGGCCAACGTTGTGTAGAGAGAGGCTGATGCAGTGCAGAAAGGCTGATGTTGGGGTTTCTAGGGCAGATTGGTGCTGAGGAACTGTCGAAAGGTTTATCCGGGGTTTCAACCAGGACATTTGTCTCAGACTGAGAGGTACTACTGCTAAGGGCATTCTCTATTGGGTAAGCCAGATTTGGCACCCAGATTGTACTCTGAAATTGCTTAAAAAAAAAACCCTCAGATAGTTGCACCTACTTTCTCGCATTGGGTTTTTCCGGGGACATTGGTCCAAAAATAATGGTGTTATTTTGTGTGCTTGTTTCTGTTTCCTTCAGTTGATGATCTGTAATATGTTAGGCATGCACTAGTGTTTAGTTTCAGCATTTACATTGTAAATAACTTGTTAAGTAACGGAACAAGTGGGTAGGAATAAATCAGTAAAGTGCATGGAGGGTTTCTAATTGGTAGACTTAGAAACTTCAACATGGTATCAGAGCATGGTTGCAGATCACAGGAGAACTGAGGACATCAGCAGAGCAGAGCAATAGCAGCAGAAAACAGTTGTACTGAGTGACAAAAGTTGTTCCTAGCAGAGCAGCAACAAGGGAAGGGTGACGCAGTGCCTAGTCCTACGTCATCAAGGGTGAAATAGGAAGAGGCAGCGCAGAGGCCAAGGGAGGCAAAGGGAGGCTCACGCAGAGGGCCAAAGGGTTGTGACACAATTCGCTGAGGAGGCCGAATTGGTGGTGCTGGGATTGCGCAGAGCCTAGGAGCTCTCACCTTCAAGTTATCGGGGTTTAGGAGGCTGTGGGAAAGTTGCAGAGTGGAGTTGGTGGGGTAATGTAGTCAGAACAGTATGACAGGGCAAGGCCAAGGAGGAGGGAGTTGTTACCGAGGGTTTCTAGCCGAGAAATCCAGATCAGTGGTGCAGGTGCAGACGATCAGAGTAGGGGGTATCTCGACATCGGCAGAAGGATTTCTAGGAGGGAAATCGAGACTTAGAAGGAGTCACATCGAGAACTTCCAGGAGGGAAGTAGAAGAGCATCATGGCATTACACGGACTAAGAGACTCGGATAGACCGGACGGAGCATCAAACTTCGCAGTCTGGAAGGCCAAAATCTTATTCGTACTTGACAGAAATCGTGTAAAGCACTTTGTCTTGAAGACGATAGCTATCCCGGTCGACCCAGCTGAGAACGACAAGTACGAGGAGCCAATGGCGAGGGCCAAGAGCATCATCCTTAACGGGGTCAAGGACAATGTTGTACCACACATTGCCAAGAAGGAAATGACAAATGAGATGTGGAAGGCCCTAAAGAAATTGTACCAGCATACTTCTATGCAAAGAAGAATGTTACTAGAAAATCAGTTGAGGTCATATCAGATGAAGAAGGGAGAACCGATTGACACCTTCCTCGGAGGACTGAATGAGATCCGAGATCAGTTGACTTCCATAGAAGCCACGCCGGATCAGGAATTGATGGTGAGGACAGCCCTAAATGAAGTCTCAAAAGATTGGGAGGTATTTGTCCAAACTATATTAGGCAGAGGAACCCTTCCATCTTGGGATGAGATGTGGGCGGCTCTTCACCAAGAAGAGATCAAACGACAGACAAAGGCAGGAAGCAGCATTAAAGGGATCAAAGTCAAAAAGGAAGAGGAGGGAGATGTTGCCCTAGCATCTGTGGGAAAGCAAGAAAAGCGAAAGGAGGAGGATCTCTCCAAGATCAAGTGCTTCCACTGTGGGGAGCTGGGTCATTATGCAACCCAGTGTCCAAGGAAAAAGAGTAAGGGAGTCTTCCGAGACTAAGGCAGCGCCAGTAAGGGCAGAGAAGGAAGTGGAGACAGACAATCACTGTGCCATGAGTGCACATGCACCACTTGAGCAGAAGTGGGGAGACATAGAGCTGTAGTCAGGCGGACTACATGCGATGAGGAACAGGATCCTCGAGGTACTCAACCTCTTGGATTAGACCTTGCTACGGGAGCCTCGAGGAGGAGTAGCAGGACTGGTTGATGTGGGTAGAGACGGATGCGGATGAAGCGGCAGCGAGAGCTACAGTGCAAGGTTCCCAGGACAACGCGAGGCTAGTAGGCTGCAACAGTGCGAGAGGCACGGGAGTGTTGCACCAGTGCAGGATGGCATGGAGAGGTGTGCAACAGTGTGACATGCAGGGAGTTGTTGCAGTAGCGCAAAGGTTAGAGAGGGAGCACTTGTCAGCGGCAGAGGGAGCTTCAACATCGGGAGGGTCTCTAGCCCAACAGAGAGGTTAGATTTGGGAGATCAGTTACTTACTTCTCAATAACTGAGTTGCAGTGCAGCAGTGGGCAACACGATGCAACATGATGAGAGGAGATGTAGTAGTGGCAGTGGCAGAGCCATGCGCAACAGCACAGATGCAGAGGGAGTTGTTGTATAGATGCAGCAATGGCAGTGGAAGAACCATAGGCAGCAGTACAAGATACAACAGTGCAGAGGATGGTGGGCAGCGAGCCTAGCATCAACACAGGGACCGATGCCAGATGACCAAAGTAATACTCAGTGAGATGGATTGTTAGCACAGTCCTCGCTAAGAGGGAGTGTTGATTTGTGGTAGCATCGGATGTACTCTAGCCACGAAATTTGGTGGAGAGGTTGGGGCACATGAGATCTCCAATACCCAGAAAGGGTTTGGGCAAATTCTAAACAGTTTAGGAGATATTAAAATAATTAATATTTTTAATGGAGTCCCTAAGTCTAAATTTAGGGAAATTAAAATATTAATATGGATTAATATAAAATTGTGTTAGAATGGTCCAAAAGACATGGATCAAGCCAAATCTAATCTTAGCCATTGATTAGGGACTTAATCTCAGTCATTGATATGTCAACGAGAAAAGTATAAGAGGGGACTTGAGGGTCAATTGGAGAACAGACCAGATGATCAGTCATTCTATTCTCTAGAGTAGGGTTTGCTAAGAGAGGTAGAACCAGTGATCGAAGTTGCAGCTGAGGTGTATTGAGTACAGAGAGATAGAGAGGCAGAGATAGTGTCGGGAGATCAGCGCAGGAGCCAGAGAGAGTGATGCAGCAGTAGCCAGGGCTCACACAGGGCCACGCAGAGGCAACCAGGAGCTATGCAGTGCTTCAGAGAGGCCAGCATTGCTGACGTAGACCCATTCAGGGTGACGCAGGGCCAACGTTGGGCAGAGAGAGGCTGACGCAGTCCAGAAAGGCTGACGCTGAGGTTTCTGGGGCAGATTGGAGCTGAGGAACTGCCGAAAGGTTTATCCGGGGTTTCAGCCAGGGCATTTGTCTCAGAGTGAGAGGTACTACTGCCAAGGGCATTCTCTGTTGGGTAAGCCAGATTTGGCACCCAGATTGTACTTTGAAATTTCTTAATAAGAGAACCCTCAGATAGTTGCACCGATTTTCCCGAATTGGGTTTTTCCGGGGACATTGGTCGAAAAATAACGATGTCATTTTGTGTGCTTGTTTTTGTTTCCTTTAGTTGATGATCTATAATATGTTGAGCATGCACTAGTGTTTATTTTCAGTATTTACTTGTAAATAACTTGTTAAGTAACAGAACAAGTAGGTACGAATAAATCAGTAAAGTGCATGGAGGGTTTCTAATTGGTAGACTTAAAAGTAAACTTCAACGTGCTTCACACTGTTGCTGCTCAACCAATGAGAAAACAGACTTCTTGGCGGGAATTCTGTTGAGGAAAAGTTCCCTAAAAGTGCTTTTTTTTTCTCTTCTAACGTTTTTCAGGGCAATAATCTGCCTACTGAAAATTTGCATCCCACCAACTCTCCTCATGTTGATGCTTCAGCGTTGCTCCATCTGCCATGGCAAAAATTCGAACTGGGAGTCCTCTCCGTCAACTCACTCGGAGAGAGACTGCCTTGAAAATCTACCCTCCCGGCTTGGACTCTGCAAACCCTCTGGGGTTTCGAATTGCTGCCTCCTGCAGCTTTTTCGAACTCCCTCTTATGCTCAGCCCTAGATCTACCGGCTCTGCTCTTCTTGCTTCACCTACAGCTTTGATACCATGTGAAAATTCCTCAACAAAAACCCCTACTGCAGCAATTGATAATGTGTCTTCTATTTGTTAAATTAATCAACCAAATTATTTGCAGTTTCCTGTGAAAATTCTATCACTACAACATCTGATTTATTTTTCCTACTTATTTTCCAATAAGTTGTTTATGAAATTCCTTCAATAGACATTAAAATCAATTTTGTTGCAAATATCACACCATAATACAGAAACAAACACATGCACAAGAAACAACACATCGACACAGATATTTTGGACAACAGTCCCCGGAAAAAAAAACCCAATGTGGGAAAACCGGTGCAAGGGAGGATTTTATTATTCAGCAATTCTTCAGTACAACAAGGTGCAAACTAGCTTACCCAACGGAGCGAGAAACTTCTCCAACACCTCTCCTAGTCCCACCATCAACCTGACTGACCTCTGCGCGGCTCCCAGACACTTTGCGTCAGCCCTGGGCCTCTCTGTGTCACCCACGCAGGCCCTCTAGTGACTGCGCAGTCTGTTGCTGCCTCTGCATCTGCCTCTCCTGCCTCTACACTGGTCTTCTGGTGCTGATCCCGATACTTTGTTCCGTACTTGCTGCCTCTTGCTGCTCTCCAGAAACACTAGTTCAAATTTCTCAGCTAACCCTGCTCCAAAAATCAAACTGACTAGTCTCCTTCAGTGTGTTCTCCAACTGACCCTCAAGCCTCCTCTGATACTTTTCTCGTTGGTCCATCAACGACCGAGATTAAATCTCTAATCAACGACTAAGATTAGATTTAGCTTGATCTATGATTTTTGGAACCTTCTAACCCAGTTTCATATTAATACCCATTAATATTTTATTTTTCCTAAGTTTAGACTTAAGAACTCTATTAAAAATATTAATTATTTTAATATCTCCCAAACTGGTTAGATTTTGCCTGAATCATTTCTGGGTCTTGGAGATCTCATGTGCTTTAGCCTCTCCACCAATTTTCATGGCTAGAGCACATTCGATGCTACCCCAAATCAACACTCCCTCTTAGCGAGGAATCAAGATTGTGCTCTAGTAATACTCCACACTGAGCAACACACTAATTATCCGACACCGGTAGCTGTGCTAATGCTAGGCCTCCCGCCCAACAACCTCTGCTTTGCTGCATCTTGTACTGCTACCCATGGTTTTGTCACTGCCATTGCTCAATTTGTACGGTAACCCCCTCTGCATCCATGTTGTTGCTAGTCCTTTCTCCCAACACTACATCTACACTGCAACTCCCCCTGCATCCGTGTTGCTATCACCCCCATTTCTGCTACTGAAACGGATTCTTTATCATCCCCATATTTTCCCTGAAATAATCAAACTTCGTCCTTCCAAGGGCCTTGGTGAGGATGTCTGCCACCTGTTCTCCTGTAGGAATGTAGCTCAACTGTATAGCTCCTCGTGGGACACAGTCTCTGACAAAGTGACACTGGATATCAATATGCTTTAACCGATCATGAAACACTAGATTCTCAGAGAGCTTGATGCAACTCTGATTATCGCACATGATCCTGGTCGCCTCCATTTTCCTTCTAAATAGGTTTACAAGCAGTTTTCTAAGCCATATGGCCTCACACGAAGCTGTGCTCACTACCATATATTCTGCCCAAGATGAGCTCAGAGCCACGGACTTACATTTCCTACTGCACCAAGAAGTCATTCCTGATCCAATGTTGAAACAGTACCCAGAGGTACTTTTCCGATCCACTGAACTACCTTCCCAATCTGCATCAGTAAATCCACTCAATCTAATATCCTTACTCCTGGTGTACAAGAGTCCATAATCGATTGTTCCCTGTAAATACCTGAGAAAATGTTTGGTTGTTTCCAATGCACCCTCTTTGGTTCCACCATGAATTCACTGTGGGTGTTGACAGCATAGCAAATGTTTGGCTTGGTATTGACCAGATACATCAGGGACCCTATGAACAGTAATTCGGTCAAATCTGAAGCAAAAACAGTGTGAAGGAAGCTTAATTATCAGCGAGGGGAGAAGGAAGAAAAGCGAGGCTCTTAGCTTTACTTTCATGGATCTGTTTTAGGGTAATTCTGCTATCACATATGCGTAGAAGGAGGTCATATGTTGCAGTAAGGTTGAGAGGAATTACAGTCCTCTTAGATAGTTGAATTGGAAGAAGAACAAGTCTGAGAGGAAGTTGAGGCAAGCTAGAAAGAGTCCCTATGCAAAGAAGGCCTAATTCTAGGAGGCTGAAACTCATGAAGGACTAGGAAGCCGAAGTTTCAAGGGTAGCCGTAAAGAAGGAAGTCACAGAAGCTTGACTAGTGTTGACTTGGGCTCGAAAGAGAAGCAGTGAAAGAGGACTTGTGTCTTGGTCTTGGAGAGGCAAATAGGTCAAGGGTCTTGGTCTTGGTATTCATCAATTGGAATCTCTATAAGAAGAAGAATTTGTTTGGGTTTTCCTCTCAAGAGTAAGAGGTTTTGGCCCTGGATGATAGCCTATATTTTGTGTCTCTTGTCTCTTTATGATTTATGCATTGGTAGCATTTTGATGAAGAAGAACACTAATAACCTAAGTAAAAGAAGATCCTAATCTAAAGAAGTAAAAAGCACTCACAAGCAGTTACCAATAGAAGAGAAATCACTTAATTGTATGCCCTAGATTTCTCAACATGGTATCAGAGCCAAGGTGACTAATTCAAGGAAGGGCATCTTATCAAGAGACACACAAGGATCAAATCTCAAGGAAGGCATCAAAGTGAAGATCATCTTGAAGTCAAAGGAGGCATCATAACCCTAGATCAAAGAAGTCTACAAATAACTATTGGGATCATCATCAAAAGGAAGAAGGCCAAAACCCTACATCAACTCAAGTCAAAGTGTTCTGAACATTATTCATCCAAAGGAAGCTAGATCAAAAGGCGGTATCATCTCAATCTCTATGGGATCAAGGATCATTCTTGAAAAAAACTACTTTCATCAAGGAGAAGTTTTCTATCCTCTATATCATCATCAACATCAAGGAAGCAGTAAGAAGGAGCATCCTATCAAGTAAGTATATTTATGTCTACATCTGAATCTGTCAAAATGTCTTTTTGCAAGGAAAGCAACAAATTGGTTGGGGCTTCAAACTATCTTGCATGGAAGAAAAGGACAAATTTGAATCTCATTGAAAATGAGGTTATGGAACATGTCAAAGGTTCTATCACTAAACCAAGAGAGGAAGACACTCAAGCTCTTGCCAAGTATATGAAAGGGGAAGTTAGGGCTCAAAGGATTCTCATAGAATCCATCAAGGATCCCCTCATCCCATATGTATCTAAACTCGAAACTTCAAAATAAATCTATAACAAACTGGTAGAGTTACATTCTGTAAGCACTGCTAGAGAAGTCATCTCATTAAGGCAAGAACTCTACAAGTTGAAGATGTCAAGGGAAGATGGAATAGCCTCATACTTTATAAGGATACTTGAGATCCGGGATCAACTAAAAGATCTAGGATAAGTCATGTCTGATAGAGAAATGACTACAGTTGTATTAAATGCACTACCGAAGGAGTGGGGTAACTTCACTTCAAATATTTATGGGAAGAAAGAAGCTACTCCACTCCAGGATCTATGGTCACTATGCAAGATTGAAGAATCTAGACTAAAGGCCAAATCTGATGTGGGAGCAAGTGAGCAAAATCAAGCTTATGTTGCAATGACAAGAAGAAAGGGAAAATTTGGAAAGTCTGGTTCTTGGAAAAAGAAAACGGGCATGTCTAAAATTCAATGTTATGGGTGTCAAGAAGATGGACACTTCAAAAGAGATTGTCCTTAGCTCAAGAAGAACAACAAAAGAGGAAGAGAAGAAGCCCATATAGCCAAAGAAGTAGAGGAAGTTGAAAAGAAGAAGTCAAAGAAAGAGGAAGTAAGAGATCTCTATTACTAAGATAATCTTCCTCACATACATTCTTCTCAAGTTCCTAAGTCTTCTATTGTAATATGTGGTTGTCATTATTCACTAAATGGGATGCATCAAGGCACATCATAGGAGCATTGGAAGCAAGAACTCGGGAAATCATCATAGAGAAGCATGAAAGATGGTTAGAATCTATTGAAGTCAAGGATATAGCTCTTGGGAATCTCATTGGAACATATGTGGCAAGGTCATCTAGTACAAGGTGTATCATACATCTCTCAAAAGGAAACATCTGCTGATGGGGACACTCTAGATCCTCAAAATCATTGAAAGGTTCACCAATCAAGAGAGGAAACAAGTGTTTCATCAAGAATTCCAAACTTGTGGAATTCATGGGATGATTGTATGATGACATAAAAGTAAAACAGATCAAGGGATTGAAACTCTTTCAATCAAGGAAGCTGTTGCAGGAAGTTTGGATGACCCAAAGGAAAAATAAGGTATGTATCCTTACATTTGATATTGTGGAAGTCATGTCATATGGTTGCAGGTAACATGGATCAATGCTCTATCTTGAGAGCATAATCAAAAGGAAGGATCTCCTCCCTCGAAGAAATGCAAGAATGCATGAGTCATACATTCACTAGATGAAATCAATGTAATATGTCCTCATATGAAGTATGAGGTGGTTGACAACAATTGAGGAACTCTGGTTGGAAGCTCCTAGGAATGAGGTGTGTGACGAAAGAAAGGAAGAAATCATGGAATATGCAACCATGGTAAAGGCTATCAACATCCGAAAGACCAAGAAGATTTGACTAGGATATCTCCATGGAAGATATGAAGACTTTGACGAAGTCTAAAAAAGAAAGAGACCCTTGACAATTTATATCTTTGGTAGATGTGTCGATATGTATGCAAGATGCTAATGCAAACTAAAATATGTCATGTTAAGAGACCATCACAAAGGTAATGTTGATTTAAATGTTCATTCCTTTATTTTTGATCAAATATCCTGATGGGTTTATCCAAGGCTGCCAAAGGAAGATCTATGGATGTCTTCCACCATCGATGCACATGTGGTAGGATGAAATATCCTTAAGTAAACATGGCATGGAGAAAACAACATGGCATGAAGGAAGGCCAGATATGGATTGATGGATCACTTTCCAATGATGACATGACTAACTCATGGATGAAAGTGATGGATGGTCTGTGCCCTAAGAACAAGTCCCAAAATATGAAGACTCCTGAATGACGAAGAGAAGTTCATGACATCGTGAGGAGGAGTTCTTCAAGAAGTTGATTGTCCCATTATCTCCACCGAGGAGCTATTGTAGGTCGTTAATTAAGAGGGAGCCTGGAAACAAGTTTCTTACTTGGAAGAAACTTGGAAATTCCTAAGCCAAGAGGGAGATTATGTTGAAGTTTCTAAGTTTACTTAGTTAGAAATCCTCCATGCACTTTATCTAATTTATTCCTACCTACTTGTTATTTTACTTAACAAGTTATTTACAATGTAAATACTGAAAATAAACACTAGTGCATGCTCAACATATTACAGATCAACAACTAAAAGAAACAGAAACAATCACACCACATGACACCATTATTTTTGGACCAATGTCCTCGGAAAAACCCAATGTGGGAAAACCAGTGCAGCTATCTAAGGGCTTTCTTATTAAGCAATATCAAAGTACAATATGGGTGTCAAAACTGGCCTACCCAAAAGAGAATTTCCTTGGCAGTAATACCTCTCAATTTTTGACAAATCTCCTGGCTGAAACCCTGGATAATCCTTCCGGCAGCTTCTCAGCACCAATTTGCCCCAAAAACCCCAACGTCAGCCTCTCTCTAGACTGCGTCAGCCCCTCTCTGCCCAGCGTTGGCCCTGCTTCACCCCGGATGGGTCAACGTCAGCCTTACGAGGCCCTACATCAGCCCTCTGGCCCTTTGCATCAGCAACGCTAGCCTCTCTGAGGCTCTACACAGCTCCCAGTTGCCTCTACGTGGCCCTGCGTGAGCCCTAGCTGGCTCTGCGTCACTCTCTCCGGCTACTGTGTTGCTCTCCCGACACTATCTCTGCCTCTCTACCTATCTGTACTTAATGCCCCTCAGCTGTAACTCCTGATCACTAATTCTATCTCTCTTAGCAAACCCTGCTGTAGAGAATAGAATGACTGATCACTCTGGTGTCTTCTCCAAGTGACCCTCAAGCCTCCTCTTATACTTTTCCTGTTGACATATCAATGGCCGAGATTAAGTCCCTAATCAATAGCTAAGATTAGATCTGGCTTGATCCATGTCTTTTGGACCATTCTAACACAGTTTCATATTAATACAGATTAATATTTTATTTTCCCTAAGTTTAGACTTAGGGACTCCATTAAAAATATTAATTATTTTAATATCTCCTGAACTGTTTAGAATCTGCCCAAACCCTTTCTGGGTATTGAAAATCTCATGTGCCCCAACCTCTCCACCAAATTTCGTGGCTAGAGCACATCCGATGCTACCCCAAATCAACAGATTAGGTACATTCCTTCTGTAGGAATGAGTACATTCCTCTATTGGAATAGTTATGTCCTCCCTAATTAAGAGGGACAGATAGACACATCATTCTTGTCTTCACTTGGGAAGACATAATGGAGGATTAGGTAAGCATCTAGCATCCGATGCTCTTTGAGGATGTATTAGGGCATCTAAGATAAGAGTAGTCATTGAGGACCGATATTCTTGAGGACTGGAAATCCAAGATAAGAATAGTCCTAGTGGAACACACCTTGAGAACCCGGGTGGGGTATGTTCTGAGAGAGACAATGATGAGGGTGTATATACATCATTGGTCTCGCCGGCATTGTGGTCAGATCTCGTGGAGAGATAGAGTTGTTAGTCAAGGCCTTGTTATGTGACAACGCTGGTTGATATGATGCTATGCAGATGGGTTACCAATCTGACTCTTCTTATGAGAAATTCTTCAGATTGAGAATGACCAAGTACCATTATGAATACCTCCCTAGTTAAGAAGGAGTGTTGAAAAGTAACTAGATCCGGTCTTCATAATGACGCGTAATTGTGATTTTATGTAATTGATGAAAAAAAGAAAAATAAAATTATTATTGTAATGCTTGTCTCATGGGTTTCATGAGAAAGGAATTTTATTTTTAGTTTGACTCCCATTGTGAGCTTAGGATTGGTCATAAAGTCAAATTGAGTCAATGTCATGTATGAAGGACCCTTCTTGGGCGTGTTACATTTTGTATGAATCATCAGATAAGGTTGAAAGCCCTCCAAAACAAGCACAAGGCATCCCTCTTCAAATTCGGCTTCAAATAGAATTAATCATCTCTCCAACTGGCATGTCGACTTATATACATGGACAAACAACTATAAATAGCCCAATTCAGATCCCATTTCAAACAAAAATTGCAGAATAGTAATTTGGTCAAGTATAAAGTAAAATAGTGCGAAGGAAACTTAATTATCAGTGAGGGGAGAAGGAAGAAAAGCGAAGCTCTTAGCTTCATTTTCATGGATCTATTTTAAGGTAATTTTGTTGTCACATATGCGTAGAAGCCTGAAGGAGGTCATATGTTGCAGTCAGTCGAGAGGAATTACAATCCTCTTAGATAGCTGAATTGGAAGAAGAACAAGTTTGAGAGGAAGTCGAGGCAAGCTAGAAAAAGTCCCTATGCAAAGAAGGCCAAAACTAATGAAGGACTAGGAAGCCGAAGATTAAGGGTAGCCGTAAAGAAGGAAGGAGCAAAAGCTTGACTAGTGTTGACTTGGGCTCAGAAGAGAAGCAATGAAAGAGGACTTGTGTCTTGGTCTTGGAGAGGCAAATACGTCAAGGGTCTTAGTCTTGGTATTCGTTAATTGGAATCTCTATAAGAAGAAGAATTTGTTCGGGTTTTCCTCTCAAGAGTAAGAGGTTTTGGCCCTAGATGATACCCTATATTTTGTGTCTCATGTCTCTTTATGATTTATGCATCGGTAGTTGTTTGATGAAGAATGTTAATTTTAGGTATGTTCTATGCTTAGAGAAATTTATTTCAATTTTCACAGTTAGCTCCATATCTTTTCCAGATTGGCAATCACATCAACATTAAAGTAAACTGCAGATAGAACATAAACATAAATCGCAGAAGACAAGCCAAGACAAGAGGACACAAGATGTGGCACTAACCAGGGACAAACCCCAATGTGGGGAAACCCTTGATCAATTCTTCTTATATGTTCTTCAATAATTCAGCAGGGAGAGAGAGAGAGATAGTACATTTACAATAGAAGTCAACACTTTGACTTATCTATATAAGAGCATAGATCATCTCTAAGAATATGATACATGAGATCAGTTGAAGACATGCTGCTTCAACTAATTCTCCAAGGTGACTCCTTCACCTATCGTTGTGTTGCATTTCGTCATCATGCTACACCTCACCGTACTGCACCATGCTGCACCTATCATCACTATGTTGCATCTCATCACGCTTCATTAATCATGACTGTACCCATCACTGTACTGCATTATGTGCCATTGCTGCACCATGTTGCCATCCTGACCTATGTGTTGGTTGCACCTTTGCTTGCTTATTGTCCCTTGCTTGCTTGTTGTCCCTAGCATGCTTGTTGTCCTTAGCATGCTTGTTGTTGCATGCTAGTTGTCCCTTGCATGCTAGCTGTAACATTGCATGCTTGGTGTATTTGCTACTAAGTACCATACAACTTTCACAATGTTAGTTAGTTGTCCCTTGCATGTTTCTCTCCTTCGGAGACAGATGCTCTGGCTGTTTCGGTAGTTCTCGACAGTTCTGGCAGTTTCGGCTATTCCCGACAGTTCTAGCAGTTCTGGTTGTTTCCAGCAGTTCCGACAATTCCGGCAGTCCCAACAATTTCGGTTTTTCCGGCAATTCCGGCTTTTCTGGCATTTCCGGCTTTTCCTGCAGTTCCAACTTTTCCAGCTTTTCCGGCAATTCTGACTTTTCCAGCAGTTCCGGCAGTTCCGGCTTTTCCGACAGTTCCGGCTGTCTACCTTTTGGATCAGGGCAACATTATTCCTTAGGATCTCTTCTCCTACTAAAACCCAAAGACAAGTAGAGAGAGGAAGAGATCACAAGTGTGTTGAAATGACTTGAAGGCCATCTCTATTTATACTAAAACATTGAGCACATGTGGGGTTTATTTGGTTGTTGGCCGACCTTGATGAACTGTCTTATAACGCAAATAAATTCATAACTCCATGAATACTTATCGGAATCGGATGATCTTTAGATCAATCCTACACCTCTCGATGAGAGGGATCCAAGAAAAATATCAGTTGCCATAAATAAGATAACCCACATGGAGTTTGGCCCTAGTTTCCAATTTTAACACTCCCTCTCAACTAAGGAGAACTCCATCCGTTGATCCATATGTCCGACTATACTATCTCTGCCATCAACGCCCTGCACTGCTCTGATCTGCTGAACTCTGCTTTGCTGAGCTCTGCTCTGCTCTGATCTGCTGAGCTCTGCTCTGCTTTGATCTACTGGCTCTGCTCTACTTTGCTTTGCTCTGCTCTGCTGAACCATGAAGAAGAAGAACTGATCGAGAATGTCTCATACCATTCTCTACTGACCCGAAGTCAGTTTCATCTGAAGAGGGTGTGTCACATCACTCTTACTGACCCGAAGTCAATTTTATTGATCTCAGATCAATATCACAAGAGAGTGTCTCAAACCACTCATACTGATCCCAGATCAGTTTCATTGATCCTAGATCAATGCCACAAGAGAGTATCTCAAACCACTCATACTGATCCCAAATCAGTTTCATTGATCCCAGATCAATGGAGGTCGTCCTAGCATAGGGAGTATAGTAGATACAGCGATGTGTCTATCGATAGTACTACTATGGTCCCTATCCTCATTTCCCTGCTCGTTGATCAAATGAGAGGTACTTCCCATGAGTCCCAGACTGCATGGGTAAGATGCCTCGATAGGAGAACTATCATCCTGTCCACAGGAGAACGAATCATCCTGTCAGTGGATGCCACAGAGAACTAATCATCCTGGCCACAGGAGAACTAATCATCCTGTTCCACAGTCGCCACGGAGAACAAATCATCCTGGCCCACAAGAGAACTAATCATCCTGTTCCATAATCGCCACGAAGAACAAATCATCCTAGCCCACAGGAGAACTAATCATCCTATTCCACAGTTGCCACGGGAGAACTAATCATCCCGGCCCACATGAGAACTGTTGACTACTGGAGTAGCACCTGATGATTATGTGAAGACTCCATGCCCAAGGATGATCCAGAGGACACTTGTACCATCAGATGTCATCAGTCAACAGAGTTTTTTAACTCTACTTCTATCTTCTCATCATCTTTCTTCTTTGTACCCAGATTCCACACCCTGCGGGGAATTGTAATAAGTGATGCTAGTATGATGAGTTTCTTGAATTTGTAACAGGCCTAGGATGTCGGACTCGATCAGCAAACGAGTACACCTTGGAGTGTTTTTTTTATCCGGTTAATTATCCCTTCTTTTTCAGAGGCGGATAATTCTCTGGATTTTTTCACTCATTTTTACCCCAAAGCCGAGGTGACGGTTTGAAGATTGAGCCCCTGACACATCTTAGTGTCTAGAGTCGATGTATATTACCATACTAGATCACGCAAAAAGTTTCGTGGAATTTGGCTAGGTCTAAGTAGGATTTTTTAATAGTTAAAAATTTCCCGCAAAATGGGATTTTTTAATTATTTTCTATGTAATGGCATAAATAAGTGGCCTTAGGAAATGTCTGGGGCATATGACCACTCGAAATTCATCCTCAGAGGCCAAGCATTATCCTAGAGCCTACTTTGGGGGTCAAAAAATGACTTAGAGTCCCTCAAAAGCCGATTTTTCAAGTGATAGTAGCAAAAATGAAGAAAAAATTCAAAAAAATGAATAAATGGAAAAATTTATAAATTTTTCCAAAGTCAAAATAAGTCAAATTTTGACATGGAGATTATGCAGAGAATCAAGGGTGATGTGGCAAGCATCTGGGACCCACCAAGAAAGCCACAACTCAAGTCAAAGTTTCAAATCAAAGTCAAAGGGTAGTCAAATGGCAGTCAACAAAGTTCCACGTTGAAGTTCATAAAGCATCGAATTGTTAAAGTTCACTTTTGATTTAATTTAAATCAAGTTGGAATTAAAAGTGCAAATGTAAACTAAGTGAATAGGAAGGGACCCCACCTCACTATATATGATTTACGCATAACTCAGCCAACTAAAAAATACACATGCCAATTAAAATACGCAGTCAAACAGCAGTTTAACGTGGGCAATTAACCGCAGTTTAGAGGTAGCCGAGCTCAGCATATTCAACAGCCAGTACGCAGCAATCCCAAAGATATACGCACAGCCACATGTTCATATTCCTACGCAATCAAGGAACAGTCCACAGATTTCTCATGTTGACACATCAGTTCAGCTCAGATTTGCAAGGAATACATAGGCCAGGAAGGCTCTATTGACTGCCAGCTATAGGATTACAAAACAGTCATGTCAGCCACTTGTACAAATTCATTTTTTACATTGGGATTGTCACTTGCTACACTTGTCATTGTCTCTTGGCATTGGGATCTCCTCCCATTTCTCTATTTATGGGAGCCTTGGGCTCTTATTGTATCATCATAGAACGAGTTGTTGGGCTGGCGGAGACTCTGCTGGATTGTGTACTCATCTTTCATATAAATAAATAAAAGTCTTTGGGGTTACTAGCTTCTCTTGTGGTGCACTCTTTGGTTCATGAGGTATACCTGTGTCGTTTGATGTTATTATTCATTTGATTTTACATTTGCTATCTAGTTGTTTTTCTTTGTGCATTTGCCTGAAGGCATTATTGTCTAGGGAGGAGAGATTTGCAGCTATCTCAAATCTCCTTTGGGCTTGGTATATTTTGTGCTCTCGTTGTAGCTTGTCATTGTCGATTCAATGACAAGCTCAACTTGGTCTCTATATGCCAAGTCTCTTTTGCACTAACAATTGGTTTGCAGGCATTTTTATTTAAGGACAAGTTGCCAACTCTATTGGAGTGTGAGGACTTCTTCGGTTGGAATAGTCACCTCCAAGGATATCAAAGGTCCCACAAGTTGTTCAAGCCAGCAATCTCATAAGACATCAAAAGATTTACTTAAGAGGGGGTTTCTTGAGCCCTTTGCTTATTTTCTATCTTGAAAAAATTATCACATATTTTCTTCTTTTCATTTGAAAGCATTTGACTTCATTCTAAACAAATAAAAAATACAATAAAAAATTTTCATTTCTTAAAGAGCAACGCTTTGAAGGCACTGGTTGTTTATGTGTTTCATGCTTATCTCATATGTTAATGGCTATTGCTCATATCAGGTTTTGCTTATAGATCTTAGATAAAAAATCTATTTAACTCTAACAATTCTCCTAGAAGCTCGCATCTTTGTTTTTTTTAGCTTAACTTTTCATTAGGGACCAGCCCCCTTAGCTAACCTAGGAGATAGCTAAAACGGAGAGAGTTGGGATTAGTGTGACAACCCCTTCTCTGAGTTCCCTGCCACCAACCACACCTTGTGGGGTTGAAGGCTTTTCTCACTGACTTGTAGGTAGGTGCGGGCGGCAGGGTCAACATCTTTTGGCGCCGTTGCTGGGGACAAGCTTTCTTGTACCTGGGAAATCGACTAACCTTTTGATTTTAGGATTTTGAGCTTTAGATTTAGATTCTTGTTCAAGTGGCTACTCCACTCAATCCAAATTTTGCAAGAGTCTCTACCAGGAGAAATTCAAGTGGTCTAGTTAGCCCCTCTCCTGATCCTAAAAGGGTTTTTAGAGAGAGGTTGAATAGACTTTCTCGTAGTAGAGCTCTTGCTAGTCTTGGGCAAGAGGCTATTTCTGATATTCATTTGCTTTTTCAAGAACAAGTAGAGCCTAGCATCATGAATGATCTTTTTGCTCCTTGTGACTTCA
>APFE031494426.1:0-12319 GCA_000404065.3 Pinus taeda
GGGTGAATCAGTATTATCAAGTCAATTATTTTCTTTTTCAGTGTTTGACAATGGGATTGTAAATTTGGTGACCATTGACAGTATGAGGACACCATTACTTGCAAATGGGCACCGTCTTCGGTTATATCACAAACCTAACTCAAGGGATTCATTTGTTAACATTGTCACAAATTCAGAGTTACATATTACGGGAACAGGGGAAAGCCCCCCTATGCTGCAAAAATTTTAATTTTTCCAATAAGTGTAACAGCTAAAAACCACCTGGTGGCAGATGTTACACCTTTAAACTTCAAAAATATATATACATATAATAATCTAGCTGTCAAAACCTTTCTCAAGCACAGAAAAACACTTTTTTAGCAGTTGAAAACCACCTGGTGGCGGTCGTTACACACACTGTAACAACATTTTTTATTTCAAATCATATCTTATGATAAGTGTTGTTACATTATTTTCCCTTCTTTATCTTTTTGTAGAAATTAAAATAATATATATCAGTCGTCTTGGTTGTTACACATGTAACAGCCGACGAATTTTCATGAATAAACGAGATATTTTATTGTAATGAATAACAACACATCACCATGATCCTCGTCATCAGAATTAAGTTCACACGTCTTGCTGCCCAAGCATGATTCATACGTCATGCCGCCCATTACTTCGCCCCACGTCACCCAGGTATGTCATCAAAAAAATAATATTGAATTCGTTTTATTTTGTAATTATGGAAACTTAACATGACTATTGACGGCCAAGGATGGCTGTCATTGTTAAGCCAGGGGGAATGAATTATATGGTGTCATGACCATCACATGACTTTCGATTATTAGAATAATCTAGTAATTAAGGTTGATGACTCGATAGTTATTGTTACTTAATGATGAATTATACCAAAAATGGTAAATGTACCATCGATGAGACCTCCCCATGATTTGCCATTAAGGAAAAATTCATTGTGCAGTACGAACCATGAGTGCCAAATCCCAATCCAAAATATTCACTTGCGCTACCCTTCCACCCTACCATTTACCCCTGCTGGAAGTGTTAAAACCCCATTTAGAGTGCTCAGAGAGGAGGAAGAGAGAAGTACAGAATGAAAAAGCTAGAGAGTGTTGACTACCTCGGAGCACTTAAAAGGAATAATATGCAGGTGGAACAACACCGAATTACATAAGCAATGGGAGGAGTAGCAATATGGCACAAACCAGGTTCCACAAAATCCTTAGAAGATTTCCCTGAAGAATGCCAGATTTTCAAGGACGCAGGCTGGTTCGAATTCTTCCAGAGGTTGGAAGGATCAAATAGTCGTATTTCCATGGAATTTGCAAGGAATCTGGAGGGAAACAAGACGGAAGTCAGAGGCTTGAAGTTGGAGGTCATGAAAGAAGTTATTGCCAGAGTAACAGAATTACCAGTGGTTGGGAAGAGATGGTTTACCAAGAAGGTCAATGACCCCTCATTGAAAGGGGATTTTCTCCAAGAAAGAGAGTCGCTGGTAAAGAAAGGCAGGGGAATTGATAGACTGTCACTCCCCCAGCCATGGGTGGATATTTCCCTCTACCTCATCAAGTACATTATTTGCGAGGAAAGGGAAACAATTGTGTTTAATTATCATTTTCCATTATTGAACCACCTCTAGCATCAATAGCTGATCAACCTTCCTTATTTCTTGTTGGGAAACATTAGGCACATGGTCGCGGCTATGAAAACGACTGCACATCTAGAAACGTGTGTTACCAATCATGACCTTATTAAACTCATTGTGTTGGACGCTTTGAGCCAACAGGGCAAGAATTGGGAAGAATTCATGCAGAAAAGGCCCAGGACCACCTGCAGAAGGCAAACAGAGACGTCTGAGGATGCTCCAGAGGTGATAAAGGAGAAACCCTAGTCCTTGACAGTAAGGGTCAGCAAGAGGTCAGTTGATAAACCAATTGGCAAAAGGAGGCCGAAGTAGAGGATAAGGGTTAGCAGGCACCCAGAGCCCCCATGCACATTAGGAAAGAACAAAGGAGCAACAGAGTAGAAGGACGAGGAGCATAGAGATTGGTTCACGCTTGGAACCAATCTCTATGCCTGATCCTTTTAGCAAATATTTTTTAACGGATGAAGGCATTATGAAAGTTATGACCTTGAATGAAATGCCATGGAACGATACTCATCATAGTTCAACCTTCTTGCCATCCTTCGATAAAATTGAGAATAATTTCTCATCTATGTTTCCATCTGAGACCCTTAGCGATCCTCAATGTCCGATATCTACCGTTTCTTCCAGTTATGAATAGAATTTAGGGAATGTATCAGCAATGATACCCATAGATATCTCAGTGAAACCTGGGATAACTGAAAATATTAATATAGGAGATTCTTGTTCTTTAGAAGAGATTCAAACTTAAAAATCCCTATTTCAGGAATTCTGCAACATATTTGCCTAGTCATATGAAGAAATGCCATGAATCAACCCTAGCATAGTTGTACATGAAATAAAAACTTATCTGAATGCCAAGCCCATTAGGCAATGATGACGTCCTATACATCCATGAAAATATACCACTATCAAGACAGAGGTTGAAAAATTGTTGAAAGCATGATTCATCTACCCTGTTCCTTTGACTGATTGGGTATCAAATGTTGTGCTCGTTAATAAAAAACAAGGAACTATTCGAGTATGTGTTTATTACCGAGATATTAATAAATCTTGTCCTAAGGACAATTATCCAACTTTGTATATCAACCAAATTTTCGATGACTGTGTCGGGAATGAAATTTTTTCATTAATGGATGGATTTTTTGGCTACAATCAGATAAACATAGTCCCTGCCAATTAATACAAAACTTCATTTATACGCCCATGGGGAACTTTTTCTTATCACAAATCCCATTTGGTATGAAAAATGTTGGCGCAAATTTTCAACGAGAAATGTCTTATGCATTCCATGATATCAACCATATTATTAAACCTTATGTAGATGATCTGTCGGCTCATTCAATAAAAAGGTAAGATCACCCATTGCACTTAAAAGCAATTTTCATTAGGTGCAGGCACTACAATATTTGCTTGAATCTCCACAAATGTGTTTTTTGTGTGAAGTCAGGTTGGCTTCTAGGTTTCATCATTTTGAAAGAAGGCATTCATGTCGATCCCCTTAAGGTAGAGGCAATTCTGAATTTTCATGCTCCTTCTAGCCTTACTCAACTCCAAAGTTTTCAGGGGAAAGTAAAATTTTTGCGTAGATTCATCCACAATTATGTGAAACTAACCTAGGGTTTTACTAGACTGTTGAAAAATGTCATTCCATTTTTCTGGGATGAGCTTGCTGATAAATCATTTGATGCATTAAGACATGCACTGACCAAAGTGCCATTACTGCATCCACCCGATTATCATTGAGATTACTTTCTGTACTTAGTTGCGTCTGATGCCACTATTGGCATGGTGTTAGTCCAAGAGGATGATTCCAGCAGCGAACATGTGATTTACTATTTTAGTAGAAGTCTCACTAAAATCGAGATTAAATATGCACGTGTGGAGAATCTAGCCTTGGAAGTTGTATAAGTTGTTCAATGATTCCGTCACTATATACTTCTTCGAAAAACAAATGTCATTTCATATTGCAACACTATGATGTATATTCTCACTAAACAATTGCTAGGGGGTAAATACTCCATGTGGATAGTCATCTTACAAGAGTTTGATTTGGAATTTGAAAAATCAAAATCGAAGAAATATTTGATTTTCGCCAAACTATTGTGTGAATTTCCTCATACTGATGTAGAAACTATAGCAGAAGATTCTTTGCTAACAAATCTCTCTTTATTATTAGTACATCATATCTGTGGTATGGAGATATCATTATATATCTCCAAACACAAACTTTTAGGCTCGAGTTATCTAAAACTGATTATCATTGAATCTGATACCAATCCCAACAATACAACATTATTGATGACACTCTTTATTGTCATGGTATTGATTTTATATTTCAATGTTGTTTAACTCTCCAAGAAGCTGAAAAAGCATTAAATGATTTCCACTCTGGAGCATGTGGTGGTCATATGTTTGGGTATGCTACTGCCCAAAATATATTACGTGATGGTTATTTTTTCCATCAATGTTTAAATATTGCATTGCTACAGTTCGCAAATTCCATAATTGCCAAATCTATGGTCGCAAAATGCGAGCACCTCCAGCTCCTCTTCACCTTATCATAGTTGTTGGTCCTTTTTCCAAATGGGGCATCGACTTCGTCACCTGTAACCCTCACTCGGCTGGGGGACATGGGTATATTATCCTTACAGTCGATTACTTTACGAAATGGGCCGAGGCAATGCCTACATATAGAGACAACGGTGCAACTACAACATTTTTCATTTTCAATCATGTGATTTCTAAGTTTGGTATCCGACAAGTTATTGTTATAGACTATGGTAGTCATTTTCATAACTTTATGATGGTCGAACTATCTGCACAACTCAGTCTACGCCATGATAGCTCTACTTCGTACTAACCACAAGCTAATGGTCAGGTCGAAGCTGTCAATAAAGTTTTAACCAATATGGTTAAACAGATAGTTGGTATTCATAAAGGAAATTGGCATTCTATGCTCTTTTCATCACTTTGGGCTTACCGTACTACTGCAAAAACATCAACCAATTTTACTCCTTTCCAACTTGTTTTTGGTTTGGAAGCAGTATTACCCATTGAATGTGAAATCCCATCCCTAAAACCAACTATCGAAATATTACCTGCTACCTCTGCAGACGGAGAACACTTTGTACATTTAACACATTTAGATGAAAACCGTCGTGATGCCGCACTGGCTAGTGAGGCTCACAAAAAATGTGTCGAAGCTTAGTTTGATAAAAAGGTTAATCCTCGTTCATATTCAAAAGGTGACCTAGTCTTGGTTTATGATCAATATCATGACAAGTTAGGTGCAGGAAAGTTCGAACCCATGTGGCATGGCCCTTACATCATAAAATGCGTATTAGCCAAAGGAGCCTATTAGTTGGTTGATTACAATTGTATTCCTTTGGAAAAGCCCAAAAATGGTCTTTACCTAAAGAAATATTATGCATAATTTTTTGGTGAAGGTCTGTACATTATTTACCTTTGTTAAGTATGTGTGATAGTTAATGATTTTCACATTTTCTACTACTTCTCTTGCTTATCTTGTTTTCACACTTGATTTGCAGATGTCGATGTTCTCTTAGACTTACATTGCCTTTGCTGATGGTGCTAGTCATAGTACTCATAATTTATCTTCTGCAACCTGGGTTATCAATTCACCCAGTGATGAGCTAGTCTCTATTCATGGAATATGTCTCAGTCAAACAACAAACAACATAGCGGAATATAGTGCAGTCATTAAGCTATTAGCTTATGCTGTCGCATTTGGTATCTAGTGTTTTATTGTTAGGTTAGATTCATAGCTCGTGGTATTACATTTAAATGGGGTCTATACAGTAAGGAGTCCAACAATGTTAAGAGTATTTTTACGAGTCTGTCTTTTGGAGAGGCAATTTGATTATATCGAATATCAACACATTCTGAGATATTTAAACACATTGACATATGCATTGGCGAATCATGTGTTAAATAGACATTTGAAACATTTTTAAATTAAAAACAATATTCATTCATACATTGATCAAGATAAACAATAGGAAAAAGTAGTAGTTTTTCATTAAAATAGAGTTTGTATAAAAGTGTGTGTCTACAAAATATGTCATCCGAGGACATAAGGCCCTGTGGCCTTTTATTTTCCAAATATGCTAACACCAAAAATCAAAATGTTGTCTTAGAAACTAGAACAGCTAAGCATGATGATCCTCATGATAACAAATGATAGCACGAGCAACTCGACGCAGCAAATGTCTAAGGGGCCTTAGAACCCCAACTACATGTCTCTTATAGGCACGAGGAATGTCATATGTCCCAGTCTCTATGATATTTGAATTCAACTTCTCAAAGTTGTGTTCCAGCTCTGCCAAGATATCCTTTGCCTCTAGGTTAGCTTCCATAGTTGCTATAGGTTGCTCACCTTGTCTATCAAATTGTCTCAAAACTGCTAGTCGGGTTGGGCCCACATTTGCACATGAATTTCGGATAATTAGCATTTGAAGATAAAAAAACACATAAAATTTTAAAATTTTGGAAATATGTCAAAATGCGAAATTCTCACCTAGATCACCCCACTGAGTTCCGGTTGGAAGTGGGATATCAAGATCACCTCTGTAATCCATCCCATCATACAAAAAATCCTCAATCAGAACAATCTGATAGCCTAACCAGTCAAAAAACTCTACAGTATACCTCGCTACTGGTCCATCACCTCCATGGCATGCCATCAGTGCAACCCACCTCATCATGCGTGGATCCCTAAGACCCCCCTCATCTACTAGAATATGTTGTGGTCAGAGAATAGGAATCATCTCTAGGAAAAAAGCAACAAGAATGGCACCATAACTGAAATTCTTCAGTTTTCCATTCTTGCATCTAGTCAAATGGCCCTTCATGTTCACCACCACCACATCACACCAATTGTACATCGTGGATTCCAAACATTCCACGGTCATCTGCATCTGTGCCCGTGTGTCTAAATGAAGGGAAGAGCTGCCACACATTTTGCAAACAATGAAAGTAATGATCCTCAGAGAAAAAAGCTCGATGGTCTAAATATCAATTCTCCCATCCTTGGGTGGTGCACTTCTGCAAAAGTGTCATAGACACCCATCAGTATTATCTCCTCTTGTCGTCTGTCTGAATAATGAAATGTTGGCTCCCCGATGAGACAACCCAGTCAAGAAATAGATATCATCGGTGGGAATGGTAACGCGATGATCAACAATCAAAAAACATTATTCCTGGACATTCCAGGTTTTTACTAGCCATTTCATCAGATCTACGTGAGCCTTCATCCCAGGAATGAGCCAGTATTTTAGGAGGCCACAATTTCTGAAAGCCTACATGGTGGCCGGATCTACCAAAGCCGCCAAATCACTGGCTTCATGCTCACTTTCCCTCCACTCCATTTTGAGCAATCAAATGACTAGGAATGACCATTTTAAAAAGATTAGAACCATTTTGGAAGCCCATCTCATGGCTTTTTGGCCCAAAAATTGTTTAAAAATAAACCATCAGTGCTTGCGCAGCCGCTGTTTTACGGACAAGGCGCATGCACGAATTTTTCCAATAAAGTACCAGGCAGGCCATGATTTTCTGTATGGAAAATTTTATTGGCCTGCACGGGCCCAACTGTAAAGAAACAACACAGGGCCGAGGGAACATTTTTATACATAGTTTTGCCCCAAAAAAATAAATGAGAGCTTAAAATGAAATTTTAAATGGATGAAAAGCTAAGTTGAGAGATCTTCTACCTGGAAGAAGCAGCACATGATTTCGTCCTTCGGTTAGCTCGGAAGGAAGTATGGTGGTAAAAACTCCTCTCTCTGCTCTCAAATGGTAAAAATGTAAATGTTGAAAATAATTTACCATTCCCACTTTTATAGGATTTTTTGAAGCTAAAAAATATTATTTTTTATATTTAAAACCTTTTAAGAGGGAAAATGACATTTTTGAGCAGTTATGACGATTTATTGAGTTCGTTAGAAAGTTAAATTAACATTTTAATAAGTATTATTAAATTAATATTAAAATATCAATGATAATATTATGTTATAATATTATTTATAATTATCAGTTTAGTGATACAAGATGTTAACTTTTTTCTGTTTTCTATGTAATGTGAGTCTTAAGTTGATTGGCATGCCTAAACTCTGTCTCGAGTAGCCACAACTCAAGGGCATCTAAGTCATCAAAATCACTAGGGGATCACATTCGATTGGGCCACACCAACCTTTAGCAATGATTTTTTTCCATAGAGTTTTGAATAGTGACCTTTAAAACCATAGGTGCCTTAAACAAATACCCATCATTATTATTGATAATGTATATTTTTGAAATACAAAAAATTTATATTAATATTATCAATTTATGGTGATTTTATATTTTAGTAAAATGAGAAAAATTTATAATTAATATTTTAATATTATTATTAAATATTACAAAGTTATTATTAATATGTAATGAAATTGTCATTATAATAAAAATAATTGTGTTATCATTAGATTTGCGTTAATAATATTATGTTATTTAATATTATTAAAGATGAAAATGTGGATTAATAATAAATATTATTATGTTGAAATATTGCTAAAGTAATTTTATTAATAATAATGGTAAGTAATATTACCATAGTTAACAAGTGCTACATAGTAGCTAGTATCTACAACTTAGTTTAAATATAGGTAAATTAAAGTAAAAACACTGACAAGTTAGTTTCAAAGTTTAATACCGATTAGTAAATTGAGGTATTTGGTTAATTGTAGTTAGCATTGTGGTAATGGAGAATTTAATCCCAATGTGCTACAATAATAATGTCTTATTGTAGTGATAATGTTTTGTTCAAAGTTAAATTTAAAGGGTTGGACAAAAATCTCATTAAATCAAATTAAATTTCTTATTAATCAAGTAAAATAATAAATTCTAACAAACATCTTATTAAATTGAGGAAAAATATTTATTTCTTATTAAATTCAGAAAAAAAAAAAATATTTATTTATTATTAAGCTATATAGTTATGCCTTATGGGTAGTGACACATTTACATGATTAAAGATTGTTTAATTAAATTAGAGTTCCTCAAAATGATTACTCTTTCTTAATCTTTTTTATTATTTAAATTGGTTTAAATAAATCTTATTTAAATTGTTTGAAATAAATTTTATTTAAGAATCTCACCTAATTGTATAATAAAATGTTAATATAACCAAAGATCACAATCTTCTCTCCCCACAAATGTATAACCAAATTCAAAAAGAAAATCTAAAATCTAAAATAAGTATACAAGACCTTATTTTAATATCAATAATACATTTATAGATAAATATGTTGAAATTATATAAAACTATTAAAAATTTAAGTATTATGTTTTAAAAGTAAAATTTTAACTTTTTTTTATTCTTTCAATTGTTAATATTTTAATTTTACTTTAAATTTAAAATGGTAATATTTATTTTTAATTTTTAAAGTAAACATTTATTTTATAATATTAATACATCTTAGATGAGTATGGTTGAATGGGATTATGTTTTTAAAATGTAAATTTAATTAATTTGTTTATTTTAAATTTATATATTTAAAATAATACATTTTTCAAAATAAAAGCAATTAAAATTATTATCAATAATTAAATTTTAAAAATAAACAATATATTTTTAAATTTTATTTTCAATATTTTTCATAATCTAAATGTTTTTTTTTTTTTAATTTCAGTACTCCAAATTAATTCTACAAATAATAAATCCAATATTATAATTTATAATTAACTAGGTCGTAGTTGTCATCTATCATTAAATCAGGCATACAGCCAAGCAATTGACCGTAACACTTTATCAACATTTCAAAACAGCCAAGTAATTAACAATAACCCGTTATCAATGTTTCGAAACTCATATATATATCTCTAAAATATCATGAACACAATACAGGAAAATGCAGACATATCACGAGATCCTAAGGAGCAAAAGAATTTTGTTGAAAGTTGAAAAGACATGTGGAGGGCATTATTTCCACGTCTTTGAAAGTTGAAAAGACAGGCTGTAAAATTTATTTGTATACAGAAGTAGTTGGTTCACAGATCATGAAAACTTCCTCAAATTTTATGGATGCGGACAACACAGACACATAACCATATAACAAATAAATATATGGATACGGACAGTGCAGCACGCAACCATATAACAAATAAATATATTAGTGATAAGACATTAGATAATAGTACCATCTATTGTATCCGCCTTATGATTATGTGCAGTAGAAGCCAGTGAAAACCATCTTAACTAAATAAGAAGTGAAGCAACCTTCTATACGTCTCACACCCTCGCAATCAATAACAAAATAAGATGTTAGAGAATGTAACCAATAGAATTTCAAGAAAAAAATAAATTTAAATATTATTAAATAATAACAAAATGTATTATAAAAAGTTTAAACTATGGATTGAGTTTCAATAATTTTTAGTCAAACATAAATTATTAAATAATCAACGCAAAATCTAATGCATTATACTTGTTGTTGCAGGTATAATAAACAAATAAACTAACATTGTTTTATAATACGAGTATAATATAGTTTTATTAAATTCAATATTATAAAGATTATTATTAGGTGAAGAACTAATATTATTAATAAGTAGATGTTATATTAGTAAGGACGAAAGATTATAATTAAAAACGATTATAAATAAGTAAGATGACATGTTTAAAATATTACATTTCGATTATATTTTTGTTGTAAATTTATATTTATTATTGATATTAATAATAAGTTAATGTATTAATATTAATCTAGATCTATTTTAATTTTGGATCTATTAAGTATTTAAAGATCAAATCTCTTGAGTTGTTTACCTCTTTCTTGAGTGAAAAACTTGAGGAAAGTTTTGCATGTTGAGAGATTTGATCCCTGAGTGCTTGATAAATAAAGAGTTAAGATGGATCTAGGAAGGTTCCAATTGTGTGGGATAACATATTTTCTTGAATATCTAAGTAATATGATAATTTTATTTTAAATTTTCTCATTTACCTTTTTTGTTAAGAATAGGTAGATCTTAACTCTAAATTATCACGAGTCTTGGGATCTATGATGGATATATGTTAGATCCCATGTCCCTATGAAGATTTGCACTAAATCCATTTATATAATAATCTAATCCATTAATATATATTGAAATCAATGCAATCCAATAATATTCACTAACCATCAAACTGATGAGATCCAAACTAAATATCGTGCTCCTGGAAATATTTCCACCTAAGACAGATTTGTTCATACATGGTCTCCATCTCACTGGAATTGGACAAATATTTAAAAATCAAATAATAATTTTTTTAATGAAGAATAAATTTATTTGTAATTTGTCCATGGGGTGTAGAATAGACAGTGATGGGGTGTAATATTAAGTCACTTCCTGATGTAAAGGTCATTGGTTTGAAAATCTGTGGGCAAAAATCTAACCATGTTAAGGGTTGGTGTGGCATAGGCCAAGTGGGATCCCACTGTGATTTTGACGATGTAGATGCCCATGGGTCACAATTTCTCAAGCCATAGGTCAAGTCTCATGGAGTCTCTAGGCAACTCAAAGAACTTGACAAATAAACAATTTTTATTTTTATTTTTTTAAGAATATAAATAATCATCATTTTTATTAATATTATATCTATATATTATATATAATATATATCTTCATATTCTTGAGATTCCTAAATGTTTTTAATATATTGTTGATGTGTGTTTTACATGGACGCATAAATACAAAGCATCATCATTGTGAACATCATAAGCAAAGATGGATGTGATATGTATAGATGTTGCTAAACAATACAATTAACTCATGTGCCAAACCCAATCAAACCAAACTCTAGGCTAATAAATAGATACAATTAACTCACGTGCCAAACCCAATCAAACGAAACCCTAGGCTAATAAATAGACTCTATTTGATAGTCTCTATGCAAATTTACTTTGCATCAGTAAATCCATGTTATATTATAATAATGCAATCTATTAATATATATTGAAATAAATGCAATCAAATAATATTAACTAAAATCAATGCAATCAATTAATTCAATCACATTACGCCTAATGTATCCCATATTATTCATTGAAATCAATGCAATAAATTAATTCAATCTACTACACCTAATGTATCTCATTTTCTTCACTAAAATCACTGTAATCAATTAATGCAATTACACTTAAACTAGTGCAATCCAATAGTATTCGCTGAAATTAATGCAATTAATTAATTCAATCACACTTAAATTAATGCATCCAATAGTATTATTTGAAATCAATGCAATTAATTATTTCAATCACACTTCAACAAATATATCTAAATAGTATTCATTGAGTTAATTCAATCACAATCCAATAATATTCACTAAAATCAATGCAATCAATTAATCCAATCACACTTAAACTAATGCAATCTAATAGGAGTCACTGAAATAAATGCAATCACTTAATTCAACCATATATAATGTAGAAATTTTGAATAATATGGCACTTATTCACAAAGATTATCCTGATTATACACTACTTGCGGAATCATGCATAATACATAACCTCCTCTACGTTGATCATCAATTTACGGAATTAAAACATCAATCGCATGCACACATTGAAGCATCAATCACACATATCAACACATTATGTACCCGGGGAAAACATACAACTGAAAACCCCCAACTAT
>APFE031494429.1:0-13256 GCA_000404065.3 Pinus taeda
TTAGTCCAAGGACTGACTAAAATAGGAATCCATCCTGAACTGCTAAAAATAGAATGCTATTTTTAGCACTTCCATTTTTCATTCCCTATTACTCAATCCAGCACTGGTAGCAAACTGCTATTTATAGTAGTGCTATTTTAAGCTCTTCTATTTTTAGCATTTCTTGTTTCTATTTTCAACAACAACAGTGACCAAAGATAGGTTTGATAGTGATTTTCTATTGAGGAGTGGGTTGAAGGGAATAAAATATGTTTCTAGTTGCAAAAATGATACAGGGTGCGTTGCTTCCTAACTCTTGTGAATGTCCCCATGTTTCCATAATCATGGGTCTGTGTGACCAACTTAAATGATGGTTAACAATGAATAATGTTATTAGAGATGAATAATATATGATGTCATCTTAATGACCAATGAAATTTTACAAAAAAAATATTTCGTCAGCACAACAATTTTTATATATCCGAGACCTGCAAGTGCCTTGACTCATTCAGATTTAAAATGCTCAACGTGTATTTTTAACGAATATATATATAATATATATATATAATATATAAATTATACCATTGTCGACCATACATGAAATTATTCAACTGACTTCAACTCTCCAATTGCGAGACACCAACAATGTACTGTTATCACAAGAAATTTTCAAACAACATTGATGCACATAGAGACTCATAATTGTAACCTAAATCAGTTTCTAAATAAAAGTAATGAATACCAAGTTTCTCTTTGAATCCACAGTTGTTTATCTCGACACAGTTCATTTTTCTGGTGGACAGAGCTTTCAAACACCAATTCTGCCACTGCAGTTGCTCATAATGTCCTCAACATAAACAAAAAATGATTTGAGAATAGTTTTACAACACATTGTCCATACATACATACATACATACATACATACATACATACATACATACATATATCTACAATCTGATTTTGATCCTATAGAATGATTAGAATAAAAGGAAAGAACACTCAGGCCAAACTTCTACTCCATAGAGTGATGGTCCGATCATCCTTCTTTTATACTCCTAGTGGAGAGTAAGCAACCTTCTTCTTATAGCCTCTGAACACCTACAACAATCTTAATTCCTATAGAAATCAGGCTCGACATACGGTAGAAGGTGAGGATAAATGTTATCCTTGGTTCTAGCTCTTACGTGATCATGATGATGTTTATTGCTTTGAATAAAATGCTAATTTTCCTAATTTGACTAGTGGTGAGGATAATCATTATCCCAACGCCTTCAACTCACCATAGATAGCAAGAAACAGTTGAGTTTTTAATCTTTTCTTCAATCTTCATGGAACCCATATTGTTGTCCCTTTTGGCCAACTCACATACCTCTGACTCTATGGTAAACAAGACACGTACAAAAGAAATTTTAGTGATGCAACCTTTTCTCCGACATCTAAAAGGGAAATAGGGATAATACTTTTCTGCGTTTCACAATTTGCATGAGTGTATTTTTTTCTTTTTGGGATAAAATATTCTCCCACAACCATCTTCAGTGATAACCATTATCCACCCGACTCAATCAAAAATAGATTGCCTCCATGTCTATGGTAAAGCAAACCGAAAAATAGGACCAAAAATCAAAACGAAAGATATCGTCCTTCATAATTTGTGTAGAGTATCATCCCCCTCTCACTTTACCAACCATTTAGGTTCATAATTCTTCCCAGGTATTCTTCTCCTCTTCCTTTGATGAACTTTTGAAAAGCTTGGAGACATAATTGAGTTGTTTGTTGAAATCTTTCACAGATTGAGATCGCATCATATATCTCAAAGGTTGATTTGTTACATCCTTTAAAACATATAAGCCTAACTACATCTTCCTTAAGAGCATGATCAATTTCATGAGAATCACTTGTTGAATCCCACAATTTAATTACTATGGTGAGGGCCTCTACATAGTGGATTGATTGGTGATGGTTACCACAGATTGACTAGGTAGACAACGAAATGGCAAAAGGGTGGAGATAAAATTGTTGATTCAGGCCACTGTCTGCTATTTGACGTAGCCGCGATTGGTCATAAGTGCTAACTATGACTGGCTGAAATTCCATAGGAAATTTCTACCATAGTTTCTCTCAGACAGCCTAAACGCTCAATCAACCATTGAGATATGATCTAAACCTTCACCCCTATAAATGTGATTTCTCTCAAATTTTCCAATTTGAGTTGAATGCACAAGAACCGCCTTGGGAATTTCTTAATGGCCAAGCTCTCAACATCCTTAAAAGTTGTTCACGTAGTTACTGATAAAATTTTATACACCATCCATGGCTATGCTACTACGTTGCGATTAGATTCTGGGTTCGAATCCAGCTCAGCCAATTCAAGATCAAGCCTTAACAAACAAAAAATTCATTCCACACCTTAACAATATAGGGTTTCTGTTGGAAAATTTGAGTACCTAATATTTGAGCCCGTCCTTTTCATTAGAACTCTACCTTCTCGGGAAGTATAGGGTTTTTTAGGAATCATTTTTTATAATAAATCTATTTTTCTAAATTTATTCAAGAACTGTGACACATCTTGCCCATTTCGCATCAATCAACAGATAACATTTTGTATATGGGGGTATATATAAGTTATTCCTTCTACCCTCATATATATTTTTTAAAATTTACGGTTAACTTATAAGGAATTCTAATTTTCATTGTGAATCCATAATCACTATGATTTCAACCCTTTATAGGTTTAAGGTTTTATAAAAACTTTATAACCAACCATTTTTGCAATTAGTTATCTCGCTGATAACAAGTAATTTAGGAGCTATCACTCCTTATTAAAATATTATTTTGGTCAATCCTAACTCAGAATTTCCCTTAGTTGTAAAAATCAATTTAACCTATACAAGACATGGTTGTTATACAAAGGTGGATTAGTCCATAGGCTACAGTGTTTGAACCTATGCTATGATACCATTTGTAATGTACCTCCTGAGCCTCCCTGAGAATTGGCTACTAGGCTCCCATCCTTGTGAATTTTTCTTTTCTTACAGTTAATATTTGACAATCATCTCAGCTAATATTTTTATCCCTTGCATGAACAAGTATTATTTATGTCACTATACTCATTTTCTTAATAGTTAAAGAATATCAAGTTACAGGACCAGTGGTACCGCATACAAATTTTATGTTTTTTCTAATCTAGGATGGGACTTTTAGATTCATTATACAACATACACATTAGATTCATTATTAAGCACAAATTACAAATTGTGGAAAATAACTAGTCATGGAATTCAACCCATAACATTCATTGGTTTATCCCCACCAGCATTAATTAACTTAAGTCTATTGCAGTTATCTTGGCCTTACATCAGGATCATAGTTCTATAGACATAGTAAAAAATCTTATACAACAACAAGAATGGCTAAACCAACCTTATTTAGCACACATGCACTAAATAATCTCACCATCATAGACTATACAATTAAATGCATTACACCATAACTGATACGCATGCATCTATGTCTCATGCACCAATATACTACTGTTATCATTGTCCTATTTCCTACAACATAGTCAAAGGAACACTAACATATATATTAGTAAATGCAAACATTCCAATCAGAAAAAATGCATAGCATAGGTAATTTAAACCTTAAATTGCTTCATGTGAAGTGATGTAACATAATTATATATAATTACTACTTCATGCATAGTTGTTCACCATCACGTGACAACATATCCATTATTCCCTCAACCCACATATTACTTTCGTCTACTAATTTTGACTTGGGCTATATTAGTGTCCAATTCATCTATATCAAAATATCTCATAAAGAAAACTAACACTAGTAATGTATTCACGCACAATGGGAACATGCAATCCATTCCATTCTTCTCATGGCGAGGAAAATCAACAAAATAGACTAACTGAAATTATAATGGAGAGGGAAAAGACCAACACACATAACATCCCATGCATATGGAACCAACTAGAACAGAAGAAAGAGTGAACATCACTTGGAGAGTGGAGCACCACCACCCAACCTTGAATCACCTCTGATTCCCCCTGAGCTGAGGTTCTTGCCATGGATCAACTGCCCCTAATTGATCTATGCAATGGGTATTTAAGATCCTCTTTCATGATATGGCTTCCATTAGCAACATCCCTCTTTTATGGATTTTTCATCCATTTTCCTAGGCCTTTTTTTCAGAAAATCTCTCCTTTATGTCCCACAAGGCTTTTCCTCTTAAAATCTTCCCTTTCTCTCCCGCAATTATTTTATGTTTTTCTTGATGGATATTTATCTCGAATCCATCGAGCTTATCTAGAATCACATATCGAAGCTTTATCATGAAAGATTTATTCGTATCTCTTTCCTCAATGCGATTTGGCAAGAATCTCATCTCTTGGTATCTCACTTTTCCAAGCGATTTATTTATTAGTTTATTTAATAATATATTTTCTTTCCATATTACATATCACACCTATCTTTTCTGAGCTTAGGTTTGCAAAATTTGACACACAAGGGAAGGGTGTTACATGGAGACTGGGTTACCATTGATCTTTTTCAAGTGGATTGAAGATCCATTATAGCCGCAAATGACATAAACATGCATCCTATTAACTAAGAAAATGATATTAACGGAAGACAAAAATATGCAAGTAAGTTATGATCCTTATCATTATATCTATATCATTTATTTCTCAACGTTTCAGTTGAGTTTACTTTTAAAGATATCCATCAACTCTTAATAACGCCTCCTATTTCATTTTTTTTATTATATGCTTCCATATTCATTTCCTTATATTTAGTTGTATTATATGCTTCCATATTCATTTCCTTAGCCCAAAATCTTTACTTGAGTCCACGTCAATTGAAAATAATATTTTTGAAAATCGATTGAACTCACAAAGCTATATTACATCGCTTTGTACTATTTCAGTGTCATTCAATTCAAATGAAATATTTTAATCAATAACACTTCTTGTGTTATATAAGAGATTGTTTTTTATTAGTCCTTGCCTCCTCAAGGACTATAACATTTGTTTCGTTGTCAAGTTCTGTTGACTATGCATTATTTGGTTGTGTTGTTGTAATTTTAACCAAAGTTTTGGGAAAATTCTTAATAGTTTTATTTTATCATAAATACAAAACTAATTATTGATTTTTTAGTAAATGTTATTTCTAATTTTTTATTGACTTAGGAAGCTTTGATGGGACATAATCCTCCTCGTGGAAAGAGTTTTATTTTCCATTTTTGGCAATACTTGACAATTCATTTTAAAATTAAATTAAAAGTAATTTTGTGAATGGTCATTCCATTGGTGAGTACTCTAACACTGTCACCGTTATGTTAACACTCTTCTCAATGATTCAAGAATTAATGCACATGTTTTGGTAGCACTTAATTCAATGACAAGGGAAATGATGTGGTCATAGCCTGTTTGCATAGGATCAAGGGGTAGGTGGGGGGGCAGAGGGGAGGGTAGGGCGGTTGAACCACTGCCAAATTAATATTATTATGTGTGTGAGAGTTGAGGTTCTTTGCATAGTAAGTGTTGTTATATTGATGAATGATGTGGTAATTGACACAGTTTCATTGTTCGGAAGTGTATCTATTGGAGAACTCATCTTTGTATTTTTAAATTATTATTTAGGAATGCTTTTTCCAAGTACAAAAATAGTTGTACGAAGGTGGTTGGGCGAAGTTAGTTGTTGATGCATTTGTAAGGAACTATTAAGTTTATTTTATGCTCAATGATGTGAGAATTCATGTAGTTGAAGTTTTTTTAAATAGGTCTCGGGGGGGGAGTTGGGGTGGGGGGTGTTGGGAGAGGGTTGGAAAAATGTCAAACAATTATTATTATGTTTTCTTGTGCATAGTAAAAATTATGTGCAGGAGAGATAAAGTCCTTTACATAGTGAGTATTGTGGTCATTTTGTAGACCGTTTACTGTCTGGAGACCAAATTATGTGCATGCGATTCGAGGTATTTTCCTATGAGTGATGTTATTATCCAAGCAATGGTAAGAGAAAAATGAGAAGTTTTTAATATATTCATGATGATTTGGATGTTAAAAATTTTCATTATAATCATTTCAACCTTCATTATTTGAATAAGCTATCAAAGATGAGAATTTGAATAAGCTATAAAAAATAGAATCTATAGAGAATAATGATACTTGGGATTTGGTTGAGTTACACAAAGATAAAAAATTCATTGGTGTGAAATGGATTTACATGAAAAAGTTGAATGAAAATGGAGAGATTGACAAATTTAAGGCAAGGCTTGTAGCAAAAGGGTTCTCACAGCAACCAACAATAGACTTTGGAGAAAAAATTTCCCAAATACCCAAATTGGATACTGTAAGGGTAGTCTTGGAAAAACTAGCTCAAAATAAGTAGAAAGCGTATCAAATTGGTATCAATACAACCTTATTGAATAGAAATTTTGAAGAGGAAATCAATGTGCAAAAACCTCCAAGTTATGAAGTTGAAAGTCATGAAGGTAAAGTTTGCATATTGAAAAAAATGCTTAACGGCCTCAAATAAGATCCAAGAGCCTGTTATAGGATAATTGACAATTATATGATTAATAATAGATTTAGGAGAAGCAACACTGAACTAATATTGTACACAAAGGTAAATGGACATGGTGAAATTTTAATTTTCTATTTATATGTGGATGATATGATTTATATAGATGATCTTGAACTAGGCTAATTTAAAATAACAATGAGTAAAGAATTTGAAAGGGTAGATCTTAATCATATGAAATATTTTCTTGACATAAAGATTATCAACCATAGAAAAATATTTTTAATTGTCAAAATAAATATGCAAAAAAATTGCTTAAAAGATTCAAAATCGAAATTTGTAAACTTGTTCCTACACTAATAGCAACAAGTTCAAGGTTACATAAGGATGATGAAGAATCACATGTCAAACCCTCTATGCTCAAAAGACTGGTTGACAGTTTTATGTATCTCACAACTATAAAACTAGATATTATGCAAGGAGTTGGTCTAATTCCAAGATTTATGGAGTCTCCTCATGATTTTTGGAGTCTCCAAAAAAAGCACATTAAAAAGCTAATAAAAAGATTCTAAGATACATAGCAAGAGCAACAAATTGTGGCATATTATTTAATAGTTATAATTTCAAAATGTATATGAAAATAATTTTTTTATAAATTAAAATATTAAAATTCTATATAATTGTAAAAAAATTTTTTAGTGCAGTTAAATTGTTTTTTAATTAATTAAATTTTAAATATTTTTTAAAAATAATAAATTAAAAATTAATTTCTAGTATTACCTTTATTATAAATTGAAATTTATATATAATAAAAGTATTAAACTAACAATTTATCATTTAACTATAAATATAAATATTATATATGCTATAAATTTATGATAGCTTTGATTATTAACGATCTTTTTCCTTATTTTTTAAAATATACTATAAGGAAATTTTTTGAATACTAAATTGTATTTGGTATTCAACAATCACTTATGAGGCCACATATTAATTATTTAACATTGAAATCAATGAATTAATTAAAAAGATAAAAGGATATTATAATAATTTATATTTTGGACCATCCATGATCGAAACGGGAATTATTTTACTTGCCATTTTCTTTAATTTTAATTTCTAGTAGTTATTTACGTTCCTAAAAAGGGCAGACTCAAAGATTTTCTGATGTGTCTTTCCCAAAAATTATTGAGCATGCAGATAGGGTATTTTTGGAATCTCATTTTCCTTTTATTTTACGAAAAGATAAAAAGTGCAGAAATAAAGTTTACATTTTATGTACCTTGGTTTATAACACCTTCATTTATAATATCTATCTTAGGGTTTATCATAGGCTTTTCTGAATATGAAAATCAATCATGTTCAAACACTGTCCAATGTCGCATTGTGACAAAGATTGTCTCAATATAAAAATCAACCATATTCAGGCATGGTCGAACATCAGATTGTGACAAGGATTGTCAAGATATTGTAATCAATCATTGTCAACCATGGTCAACTGTGGTCCAATGTCGCATTGTGACAAGGATTGTCTTAATATTAAAATCAACCATGGTCAACCATGTTTCAACGTTGGATTGTGAAAATTATTGTCTCAATATTGAAATCATCCTTGCTCAACCATGATCAATCACAGTCAACCATGGTCAGATTGTGTCAAAGATTGTATCCTCATCCAACGTCACATTTTCACAACCATGGTCATTCAAGGTCAAGCATGGTCCAATGCTGCATTATGAAAAATGTTTTCTCAATATCAAAATCATCAATGGTCCAATTTCACATTGAGACCAAATTTGTCTCGGCATTAAAACATGTCATGATCAACCATAGTCAACCATGGTGCAATGTCACATTATGACAAGGATTGTCTCAATATGAAAATCAACCATGGTCAACCATGTTCCAACATTGCACTGTGAAATTTTTTTTCTCAATATGGAAATAAAATAAACCATGGTCAAATGTGGTCAATAACCATGCTCACATTGTGACAAAGATTGTCTCTTAGTCCAATTTCGTATTGTGACAACCATGGTCCAATGTTGCATTATGACAAAGATTGTCTCAATATGAAAATCAACCATGGTAAACCATTGTCCAATGTTGCTTAGTGACAAAGGTTGTCTCAATACAAAAATCAATCATGATCAACCATTGCATGATTGCACAACTGTGTGTTGCGACTCATTGAAATATATGTTGTGCATCTCATCTTCTGGATTGTCTTCAAGGATCTCTGTGTCTCCTTGATCGCTTGGTACTTTCTCCTTTTCCAGATCTAGTGAAGCCGATCGGGTGGCCTCTTCGTTATGAGGCATGAGGTCTATATCCTAATCTAACTCTTGCTGCACCACATCCGTATCCATCTTCTATAGCATCTATTCAATCCCTTGAGTTAATTCATGCTCCTGCAACTGGTCACCATGTCTACTATGTACCAATCGCTCGGATGATTCTATAACCTATATGGGTGCAGTTTCATCAATATGTGCATGTTGTGCCCCCTGCTATGTTTGTCCTTGTCCCACTTCCTTCTCTCTTCTATGCAAATCATGTTCTTCTTGGAGTTGTTGCTTCAGCTCTTGCAATTCCTTCTCTTCTTCCTCCATCATCCATTTACACATGATTAAAGCTACTTACATACATTAAAGAACAACAATGGATGAAATCTACAACAATTCAACTTTATGGAAATCACCTATATATATTTTTCAAATATTTCAAGGGGAGAAATGTCAAACTTCCTTATGTTTCAAACAACCAAGGCATATACCTACCCCAAAACCATCATATCAGTCATAACATGTTCATGGAAATCAATGGACACTATTGGGTACTAGTGTCCCATAATGGCCCTGCTCCTACACTATTTTAGCAACATACTATTGCCTCCTTCTACTCCTTTTTTCTCTTGCTGCTAATTCTTGTAGTCAATTTCAATCACCCAACCGGGCATTTCATTATTTTCCATACTAAGCACATAATTTCCATTGGACTTAAAACGAATTAAAATAAATTCAAATCATACCCCATCGATGGCCTGTCAATAAGGCACACTTGCAATCCTATTCAATTCTTTCCATAAGAAGTCAAACTAGTATCTTGACTGAATCATCATGTATAAACATATAACATATGGTTAACTCAAACTCAACCATCATAAATCAAGAATGATGAATTGCATATAGTCATCATAAACTATAATCATAAATCACATGTATAATTGAAACTGAAATAAAATATTGACACTTATCATTTAATTGGTTCTTTACTTCTACTATTATGCTTGTCCTTTCTATACACACGTCAGATTGGTTGCCACACCCGACAAGCACACAGTTCCTCCTCTTCAATCACGTACACATACATACAATGTACGTCACACACATACACCCACACAAAGCATACAACATAGCTCAATACATGCACCTATACCTAACATACAACGCATACACATACACTTCTTATACAACACCATAAAATACATGCACCTTCACCTGATAGAAAACACACACACCTACACCTTACATACAACACAATACATACATATTCATCTGGTGTACATCACAACACATACACCTACAGTCAGTGTACAACACCATACAATACATGCACTTACACATGATATACATTACAACACCTACACCTACACCTAGTGTACAACACAACATAATACATACTCTTACATCCATTATCAAACATAGTACACATATGTACACATAGTACAATAAAACAAATAGACATGTGAGAATGCCACGAGTACACAATTCACATACGTAGTCAAAACAACACTAAAAAATAATATAACTATAGGAAATATAATATGATGTTTTTTTTACCCTTTCTGCTCTTCTTTTTTTTTGGTTGATAAGTGGGTGAATCTTGAAAATCACTCTTACCCTATGGCTGAGAGGCCACGACGCAGGGGTTTCCAAGCCGTCAAAATCACTTGGGGATCACATCTGGCCTGAGCCACACCATCGGAAACCATGCAACATTTTTGGTATCGGCGAGACTAGAACCGGTGACCTTTGCTTACGGAGCGCCTTGATAGTGCACTCCTTCACCAACTATTCTAAATCTCTTTGATAACACTTTTTGCTCTTCACCGTATATAGTTTTCTCGTTTTTTACTAAATAGTAATAATAGTCAATATTAATTTAATATTAAAAAATTAAAATTATATTTTTCTTTTTTTATTTTTTAATATTTCTTATATTAAGATATAAATTGATATCAAAGGACCACATAAGCATGAAAATAAATATACCATTAAACTAATAGCACAATAAAATCAAACTAACACCTTTCACTTCATTGCTAGGCTGAGTAAAAATTATATTAATCACATTTGTGACACTGTAGGTTAGAAAAACATATTATCAAGTAATTAATTAATTATTTATATCTATATTTATTAATTTATTGGTTCAATTAATTCATTATAAATTAACAACCATATGTTGCAAAGGGAATTCTCGAGCGTAGAAAAATGTAGTGTAGAGAAGTGTAGCATAGAAGATAGAAGTAAAATTTTCATGCAATTTTATTTATTTTATTTTCACTGTATTTTTATTTTTTTATAGAAATGTTTGTTTTTATCTAAAGTTTAGAAATAAAAGTATTGTTGTCTAGAGAGTGGTTTATAAAAAAAAATTTAATAAACATATTCATTAATAAATTGTTATTGTAAAACATTTTTATGGTCACTTTGTGTAAGGTTTGATGAATGTTTGAAATATATGTTTATATCTATTTTTAATTTTTTTGTTATCTTTAATTATATAATTTTGTAACATATAGTTTTTCAATTTCTTTTTTTAATTTTCTCGAAATATATAATTTTTTTAAAAATTGCAAAATTATATTTTTAATATACCTTCTCAACTATTTTTTGCTAATTATATTTATTTGGAATATTTCACATCTTAACCGATTATTTTTATTTAGAATATTTTATAAGTTTATCATAAAAGTTAAAATATGATATACTTTTTCTTAACTTATATTTTTTTGGAATAATTCAGAGATTAATAAAAAAGTTAAAATATGATACTAGTTTTTCTCAACTCGATAATAACCAATGAATCAAGGAAAAAAATACTCCAACTTATTCACTTAAAAAACATATATTCTTTCTATATTGAACATAACTTTAATATATAACTTTAATTCTTAGAAATAAAATAAATAATATGATTGAAATATTTGGAACTTTGTTTCCTTTTGGCATAGCCGATTTTGTACTGCTTGGTATAATGAAAATCTATTAGTACCAAATAAACATGACATGGCCTTATGTTTCGATCTTTCCAAAAACCTTTTGGAATGCTTTTTCCAGTCTTTTCATTGTTACAGAAACACTAGTGTTGAAAGTATATTTCCTATGAAAACCTTCAAAATACATATTAATTTAAAAACTGTTCAAAACTTGTTGTTTTTGCAGATCTGTCTTTTGGGTTGATAGAAAGGTTGTTCAATTCCAATTAGATCCTTGGACTAGTACTCAATACACTCCCTCTTTTTCTTTCCTCTTAGATGTCTTAAATTCTCCTCGGACGTGAAAGTCGAAAAAAAATTCTTGGCTATATGTTGAAAGAACACCCTAACCTGTGATCTTGAAGGTTGAACTTAGGGGAAAATGGAAGAATATGTAACCCCATATTTTTTCTTTAAAAATTCTTCGAGAGAAATTAGAGGCTTCATTGGCCAAACCATCCACATTTCCATTGTGCTCCCCTAGGACGTGAAAGAATATATTTTGGCTAACTTCTCAGTGAGTTTTATGATTTTTGTTAGTTCTAGAGACAACCTCGGATTGCTATGAGACCAGTGCCTAGAACATCTAAATCTTCAGTGTCTCTAATAGTTCTTCAAAGAATAGAGACATCACATATACCTTCCTAGTATTTGTGTATATCAACATTTTGTTTGAATCACTCATCAGAGAAAAAGTAACCCATATAGTTATTGGTACATTCTCATATGCATGTAATGTCCAAAAACATTTATGATAAATTTTGAAGGCTGAGCAGCTAAGGGATTTAGAGTTCAATTACTTTAGCAATGGTACGAAAGAATATAAAAGAGAAAGGATAACTCATTACATAAATCTCAATATATCAAGAATTATACACTTTTTCTGAGTTAGGAAAGACATAACGGATTAGTAAAGAAACACATGTGATGACTTGGGTTAAATATACTATTATTATTTAAAAATATAAATGTAAATTAACAATACAATATTGTTAAGCAAAGTATATAATAAATGAAGGTATTATAAACTAGGTTTATTATTCCCTTCAATTTATAATATTTATCTTAGTGTTTATATACCTTGGATTTGTAATATTAATTCTATGGTTGACCATATTCAACCATGTTTATTTTAAGGTTTATATTATTTATCTTAGGGTTTGTAATCCCTTGGGTTTTTATTATTAATCCCTTGGATTTAGTATTTATACCTCCAGTTTCAATATTAATCCCTAGGCTTAATACTATTCCCTTGGGTTTATAATCCCTTAAGTTTTTAGTATTAATCACTTGGGTTTATAATATTAATCCCTTGGATTTAATATTGTTTCCTTAGGTTTATAATATCTTGAGATTTAGTACGAATCCCATCCGCTTATAATATCAATCCCTTTGGTTTATAGATCTAAAGGTTCATGTTTGTAGGATATAATGTTAATCGTAAATTTTCTAATATTCGTCCTTGGGTTAAATATAATATTAATAA
>APFE031494431.1:0-18671 GCA_000404065.3 Pinus taeda
AGGAAACAACACCTATTTTCTGCAAGATCTGAACAAAACTGACTTAGATGAAGGCCCTGTCAATGGCAGGATGCTCAAACACTATTTTGACTACCTTCCATAAGTACAGCTGACCCACTTTTGTATATAATTTGTTGTAGAGAGAATCTATATGTGTTGTATATATTGTTGTTTTGAAGTGTGAAAATGAGATTGGTTGAGGAACAATACAGCCAGCGAGCAAAATGAAAACACATTCTGTGTTTTAGAGCATCAACCTGCAATTTGAGGAATTTATGTTGAACAGAACTCCAAAGTTTCAGAGAAGCAGCCAAAGGACCCAAGCACACTGACCTGCTGTTCTTGGTCTTTCCAAGAGAAAAACCATCCCCATGTGGAGCCACTGTTGGATACCTATACCAATAGGTTTCATATTTCATGATTGGATATCAAAGGTCCAAATATGCTCTGCTTTGATCAATGCAAAGATCCCATATTTTCCTAAGAAGACAATGTCTGCATCAATTTTGATAAGAACTCAATTTTTGATGGGTGGTCCAACAGTCTAATCTGGATCATGCCATGTTTTCAATTTCCATGTTGTAGAATAGAGAATGATATCTGTCCAAACTGTTTAATCTTGGCAGATCAGTAGCTAGGTAGAGAAGCTTAAGGTTCCCAAGTGCTAAATCTGGGACCTTGGAAGGAATAAGGGTTGTATTAGATAGGAGATGCAAGCAAAAAAGCCAATGAAAAGAAAAGGCATTCAAAGGGTTTGCAAGTCCAAGTGCACCCACCAAGAAGGAACAAAAAATGCTAGGAGAACTAGTTGGGTAAGTAGATGGGGTTGCTGAAATGGTGTCTCTTTCAAAATCAAAGTGGCTAAAACATCTACAGGAAGAGCAACACACTGGAGCATGACTAATTCCCTTGTTTTCATCTGTATTTCACTCATTACTAACACCCTTTCCCAAGATGCGCAGAGCACAGAAATTTATATCTTTGAAATATTCTTATGGCTTTAAGAAGCCACATTTCTTGTGTAAAAATCTTTTCATTTTGATGTACTCCTGATTTCACGTTATTTTCAAAAGAAAACTTGGTTGAAGCAAGCCCTCATCCATATGTTCCCTCCATGTTAACAACTAACTCTACTATCTAGCCCCCTATACCCCATTATCCCTATTATTATAAACACCATGGTGTATAAACCCCACAATGCATAAATATCCCCTCCTTGGCACTATAGCCATAATATTCTCTCCCTGGGACTTGAATTGACACCTGGTCAAGGTCAAGAACCCATGACTCACCTTTTGCTCCCCCTGAAACCAGTTTCCTTACCCAAAGTGACATTTTGCCTTGAAAAACCTTCAAAACCTTCAAAAACCTTTGAAAAACCTTTGAAAAACCCAAAGGGGCGGAAAACATTGCAAAATCACCCTTCCCCGCCTTATCCTAAGGTCGGGGAATTATTTGCCCTTTATATTTCATAAAACCCGTTTTGACCCTTTTCCTATAGTCTGCGCCTTATAAATGATTTTTGCCCGAACCATATGCAAAACCCGCAAAAAACCCCTAATCCTAAAGTTCCCGGCATATTATTTAATTGAATATTTTAATGGCCAAGCGGGCCCCTTCCAAACATGCACGACCAGTCGGAGGACTCGCCAGCCGTCCGATCTCCGCCGGTCGAGATCCAAGGGTGGGCGGTCGATATTGCGCCTCGATCTGCCGACCGTTAACGTCCGGGGAGAGCGGTTTTGGGCCCGTACGAGGACGCGTGGCGGGCGCTGAGGCTGTTCGGAGCCCTCTCCCCGTTACCGCTTTCGCTCCAAAAGTGGTGCGGGGAACCCGCTTACCACCACTCCACTTACCGCCTTCCCTCACACGTCACCACCACGTCACCCTGACGTCACCTCACTTCGGTCCGCTCCCGCGCCCCGTCAACCTCCACGCTGTCTTGCCACCGCATCATCCTGCCACCGTGTCCCGCCACCCTGGCCATCACACCAGCACCACGTCATCACCGTACGGCGGGCCCACCATGACGTCATGCTGATGTCATCGGCGGAAAAGCGCCAATCGCGTTATTTTGCAAAATTTAACGTTATAACCGGCCTAATAAGCCGTTTTTAGTCATTTTCACGCGATTAAGAGAAGGGGCCGTTAAACAACCAGCTGCCGCGAAAATTCATCCAGACAGCAAATTTGAAGATTCGGACCGTTGAAAGTCCAGAATTCACGGTGCCAAGCCTCCACAGCCCAGCTCGCAAGTATCCAAGCTGGTTACTCCAGGTATTTAGCCGGTTTCCCCCACTTCGCCCGTGCTTTGTAAATTCACTGTAAATTCACCAATTGACACCATTAAAAACCTTCAAATTATAGTTCTGCCTATCACATAAAGCCTGCCAAGCAACCTGCAGTACCCTACAACCACAATTCAGTAAGACAGTGCTCGTTTCGCGGGCTAAAAACCCCGAAATCCTTCCCGAGGTACTAGGCATTGTTCCCTTTTGCCAAGTACAGTCCACTTGTCGTTACACCAGAGAACCCTGAGGAAACCCTGCAAATTTCTCAGTAACAATTCACACCCTGTGAATTCCACAGAAAAAACAGATAATCCTGCCTGCAACTCTCTCGGTAAAGGAACACCTCACTGTGTTAACAGTTGAATTGAAGTCAAAAGCCCTGTAAACGCTGATTGAATCTCTGCCCCTTTCTCCACAAACCGGCTTCTATCATGGCGTCTCCTGCAACTTCATCCATCAGTATGGCCTCACAGAGTCAGACAAACAAACAGCTGGAAGCCCTGACATTAGTAGATAAGGATAGTCTCATTGGAGACTTTGAAGGGAGCAGGGACTTTTTGCAGACCTTCAGTAGGTTAAGGGAAGACCACAAGGATGGACATGGCACATATGGGGTCTGGGAGTCAAACTTGCCCTACTACTGACTCCCAGCTGTGAATGTTTTCCCTGAAATCATTCACCTCTGTGCTGAACATTATGATGCAGAGCATAGAGCTATCAGCACCTCATCAGGGAGGATCCTTTTTCAAATCAATGCTGAGTCCATCAACAAAATGTTGCATTTTGATTAGACAGAGTTGCTGATCCCATTCTCCATGAATCAGTTGATGGACGCTGGTGACAAATTAACTGATGAAGAACTACAGAAAATCAACAGAAACTTCATGAAACTGGAATGCCAGACCACAGAGCCCCCTCCCTATTTGAATGATCAATTCAATGATGTGGGCAAACTATTACTGGACATGATAGCCTATGTATTGGGGTACCAGAACAGTGAGCATGTGGACAGAGGCATGCTAGCAATGCTATCTGTATACAGCCCATATCAACCCCCTGCCAAAAAGTACAACTTTGCCAAATTCATAGCCAACAGGATCCATGATCAGCTGACAAAAGTAGATAGACAGGGGGTCTTCAGGTATTCAGCCTACCTTTACCATATGTTCATGTACTATCACTCTGAAGCCTTCCCATGCTATGTCAGAAGGCTGGACCATACAGGGGAAAGAAGATCTGTTATCTTCTGGACCTCAGTCTACCACAAAGTCACAATTTCACCATATACCTATTGCGAATTTGTTGACCAATTTGTCTACCCCCTCTGCTGCATGTTAATGAAGTCCCCACCGCCCAGAGTGTCCAGTGAGATAAAGAAAGCTCTGCAGCTTTCCAAGAAAAACAAGATAGGTGACTGGTACCTATATGAGCACCATACAGTCTTCAGGATCTATGGATGTGACGTCTGCCCATATAGGCTCCCAAGATATGTGCCAATGAGGTTATTTGCACTTGAATATTATAGACAATTGATTCAATCAGACCTCACCCACTTCCATGGCTCCAAGAAAATGGCTCACCTCAGCTTCAAAAGTGAAATGGGCCCTTTCATCATGAATAGAAAGGAAGGATGGGAGGACGCAGATCTGATCCTAAAGGACAAGTACAAGCTATCTTATAGCTTTCGGTGGGTCCCTTATGACCCTCAAGGAGTCATCTCAGCTAGGAGAACTAAGTATAGGCTCCTAGCCATTAAGCATTGCCAATACCCTCATATAGAACAATATGCCAATTTGCAAGAATGGCAACCAGACACTCTAGCTGAGAGTTTAACTGAGGAAGAGAGAATGCTTAAGAATGTCAAGGAGCTTGAAAAAACTATTGACCTAGATTATGTGCAGCAGGTACCCTTATTATTGCCTTACTCAGTAGGACAAGGGACCTCATCAAAAACGATTGCACTTCAAGCACCTGCAACATCAACATCAGCCATGGATAAAGGTAAAGGCATATTAGGGGCAGAGGATGAGCAACAGGAACAACAGACAGAGCAACAGGCTCAACAGCAGGCAGAACAACAGAAAGAGAAGGAAACAGAGAAGGAAACACAGAAGGAAAAGGAAAAGGAAACGGAGCAGGAGGCTCAACAGAAAACAGGCCGGGAGGCTCAGATGGAGACAGAACAGCAGTCAGGCCAACAGCAAGAACAAGTGGAAAAGCCACAGAATGGGCTGCCAAAGACCCCTGCACTACAGACTCCACCTCCTCAAACACAGCAGTCCAGTGCCCCAGTCTTACAGACCCCGGCACATGAAGAAAGGGGAGTTAAAAGACACAGAGAAGAGTCCACTCCTCTCAGTGGACCTTCAGACCAGCCAGAGGCCAAAAGGCAAAGGGCAGATTCCCCTGAAGTAGAAGACATCACTGATGATGTCTTAAATAGTGAAAAAGACAAGGAGAGCAGCCAACAGACAGGAAAAAGCTCCTTCCAGCAGGAGAAAAACTTACAAGTCAGTTTGGAGGTGGCCTCCCAATCCCCGCAGAGCAAGAAGCCTAAGAGCACCAAGGCTTCTTTTATAGAAATTAAGGCTCAAAATGAGCTATTGAGGCAGGAGGTGTACAAACAGTTCATAGATGCTACACCGACCATGCAAGAAAGGCTGATGTCAGTCTATGACATCCAACAAGAAAAGCTGATCTTCAGCCACTTTAAACCCAAGGGGCCGCAGCCTAAAAGTGTTGCAGATTTTATCAGGACAAGGGTGGAGGTCCTGGCCAGCAATATACATCCAATGGACCAAATTGAACTCCACAAGCAGGCTGGAGAAATGGTATATGCCACCCTAGTGGAAAAGGCCACATTGGCCTATGAGCTGAAGGAATCATTAAAGAATACCAACACTGAGCTGGATGTGGAAAGATTGTCCTCCAAGGCCAAGGACACCAGAATAAAAACCCTCGAGGACATTATTGTTGACACGGGGTATGATCCTAATGACCCAACAGGAGTCAAAGCCCTCATGAAGAAAAATGATGATGACCTCAAGGCACTAAAGAAGAGATTAAAGCTGCCACCAACTGAACATCCTCAGACGGCAGAGCTTCTAGAGCAGAAAAAGATGGAGGATCAGCTAGACCTCCTGTTACAACAGGATCAGAGGATAAGGGAGTTGGAGAAGCAACTGGAAGGAGCATTACAAGATAAACAGGGAGAATCCACATCTCAAGCTCCTCCAACAAATTCAACAACAGCAGCAACATCAGCAGCAACAGGGGCCCCCACAACAGAGGCAACAGGAACAACAACAGGCCAACAGGACAGCCCATCCATAGAAGATATAACTAAGGTTGTCAAACAAATCGAACTCCAAGCTGATGAGATAAAGAAAGCTAAGGAGAAATTGGCAGAGCTGGAGTCAAAATATGACAAATCTAAGCAGACAGTGGCTGAGCAGGGCAGGGAAATAAAGACCCTGACAGCCAGGATAAAGGTTTTGGAAAAGGAGCTAAACCTAGAAACAGCCCTGGCCGAAATAAAGAGAATTCTATGGGCCAAAATAAGCAAGTCTATCACCCAGCAGTGGAAGTCCATAAAGACCATCCATCAGCAGATGGAATTACTAAGCCAAGCTCGGGTAGAGATTGATAGGGCTAAAGTTGTGTTAGGTAACAGGCCAGATCAGGCCAATAGAATGGTAGATTACCTAAACAGACATGAGGAGGAGGAGTTGGCAGCCATGGGCATTTCGAATAGGACAGAAGCAGTCCTCCTTGCCAAAAAGGTACTCACACTCAGAAGCTATGTGCAGGCAGTGGAGAGGAAATGTTTTGATATAGAAAAAGATGTGGAGGAGTTCAGGGCCAAACTGGTAGAGCTACAAGCAAGAGGCCTGCCCAGTCTGTTGAGTAGCCAAGGAAAACTGATTACCCTAGATCAGTTTGCCAACAGAATGGTGACATACATGGAGAATCAGATCACTGCATCTGGCAGTTCATCTGAACAGAAAGGGCCTCCATCAGGACAAAATTTATATGATAAATTGGGAGGTCTGTTCTTCATTGAAAATGAAGTCAATCACCTTTTTGAGACTCCTCCCAATTTCTTCAAATACACAGAGGCTGATGAAACTTTAATAAAAATCAGAAGACATCAGATGCCCAAGGAAGAGTGGTGGCAATCCATGCTCAGAATTCTGCCACATTAGCTTCAGTCAGTCAGTCACCAGGAGCCCAGGTCAAATACAGTTATAAGACCACATGCTTTAAAAGCAGATAATATGAGTAAGAGCTCAGATGACTTAGATCAGAAATCAGTTGTTAAGGATAACATGGAAATGAAGATGGATATTTTTCTCATCCCTCAAGATGACTCTGCTCAAGACACTTATGTGAAATTCAGCATGCAGACAAAGGCTTGTTCCCGTAATGGAATTCATGGTTTGTACAAGTTTTCGTACGGAAGGATCAAGACTAAATGAAATGTTTAAGAAGGATGGAAGATACAGGACAACATGAGGATAAAGCAAACATTTAAGGCACTTAAATGGCAAGATAAGCAAAAGGACCATGACAGCTCACCAAGAGGACACACAACTGCACAAAAGGCCACTCAGCAGTTAATTCAAAGTATTCAGCCGACTTCAACCAACTCCATAAAGCTCCAGATGTCAAAATTGCTCTGACAGTAGTTAATAGCTTTTATAGCTCATTAAAGATTGTAATAACTTCTCATCTACTTTCTCTGTCCAAATGTAAGAGATATTTTTTCCGCTCAGATGACTCATACCTGAGATATTTTGTAACAAACTTCTATATATTCCCCCTCATTTTGTTTAGGAGGGGTTGGACTCCGGATGTAAGAAATTCTCCTGATATCTTCTCTGTATCTCTGATATTGTAAACTTTCAGACAGTTTAATACAAAGGCAGTGGGATTTCTTCAAAGATGTTTGTCTATTGATCTCTTGATGGTGTGTGGCTCAGAGTGGCAAGATTCCTGTGCATTACTTGGTTCAAATAAGTTTTCCTCATGACTCTTTATTTCACCTGTGTTTCCTGTTATTCCATATGTATCTCATGTTTTTTACACATTTTGTAAAGCTAGATAGTAAGGAGAAAGAATAGTATCAGGACTTGGTCATTGACTACCCTGAACTCAATCCAATCTATCTAATATATTTTCTGCTGATAAGGTGTTTAAAGTGTAATTCTTAACTGATGCCTTTAATAACCGTATCATCACGGTGTAATCGTTGTTTTAGGAATTCAAGTAATTGCTCCTAGATAACAAGCCTCTTTCACTCATATACAGCTTAAGTAAGGAAATCTTAATTGCTCATTGCTAAGTTGTATTCACCTCATTCTCAATATTTACAGTTTGTTTCATGAAATGCACACAGGCCCTGTAGCTTTCCTCCTCACCGAAATCAAGATTTCAAGAGAAAATAGTCCTAGACCCCATTGCCCAATGGATTAATCTTCCCTGCTGATATACTTTAAAGGAATCAGAAGCATCCTCCCAACCAAACACACAAAAACAACCAAAAACTCATCTCATAACTAGCCTAAAACCCTCATTGAAAGCAGTGACAAACCTAATAGAGAGAGCCCTCTCTGACTGCAGCTGGGCTAGAAGCTGTAGCCTAAAGATTGGTTAGTGGTTACCCCGGCCATATTCTCTTGGGAGTCAAAGAGAACAACCTGGGTGTTAACATGCTCCACTCCCGGGACTCTCATAATTCTCTAGAAATCATCAGTGGACGATAAAGCAATGGGTTATGGTGGCGGAGAGTATCATCTCATAAAGCTGGAGCTAATGAGGGTGCTGCAGATTTAAGTGATGAGTTGATCTGTTGCACGGGGCCATGACCCAAAACATGATCAATAATGTCCGTAGAGGCTGCTATGTATGAACACCATGAACTCCAGGTTTACAGGATGATAATCTCTATTGCCAAGCCCATGGCTTTAAAAATACACTTCATCTCATTCCATACCAATTCCTTTTTCTCATACCATTGCTCATGGTCCCGGGCAATACATCGACTCACTTCATGAGATGGTACTCTCTGCCGCCATGTCACAATGAAGATAAGGATGTCTTGATTAGTGGAGTTCATGTGACCAGAAATGGAATGGATGAGTAGTTCATAGAGGCTGTCATGTGAGAAGAAATGGAATGGGATGAGTGGTTGTGAGTTGTTGGTTATCTTTATTTTGATCGTATATTTCGCAATATTCTTAAAATTGGATCGCTGACTTAACTTCGGTTGAGATATTCGCTATTTTGTCCCTATCCATTTGGTGTCCCAGAATCTCCAATCTAGAGATAAGAACAAGGGAAATAACACTGCTTAACTGGTGGTTAATTTTTGTTGTGCATGTTTTCAGTTTCGCCCAGATGAGACATCATCATCGATGCACCGTAATTTGTAAAAAAACAGTTCTATATCAGTCTCATCCTTCAACACTACCTTAGCAGCTGTTTTAGGGCATCTTTATCTCGAATCCCGATTCCTGCAATATTCTGCAATTGAAGAGAGATGGGCGCGGTCAAATTGTTGACTGGCCCATGTCCATCCGATTGCCTGCCGAGAGATGGGCGCAGTCAAATTTTTGACCGCCCCATGTCCATCCGATTGCCCGCCGAATATTTGGGAAATCCGCAATCGAGATAAGAATACCCAAAAACTGCTGCTACTGTAGTGTTGAAGGATGAGATTAATATAGAACTGTTTTTTTCCCGAATTATGGTATATGGATGATGATTGCAAGCGCCTATGTCAGTTAGATTGCCAAAATATTCAGAGAATGGGCAATCCAGATAAGTTCATGGACTACTTTCCATGTCAATCTATGAATCAACAATAAGTAACTGGGATATCTGAGTGTTAACATTTTTTTATGTATATTTTTGTTGATTAGTTTTTTTTTAAATTTAACTTACAATCTAATTTTTCAAAATAATTTTATAGATTAAATCGGTTATATATTAGAAAATGTATATAGTTTAAATTTAAATTATATAATTATTTTTGGGAGGGTTTAAGTGGCAGTGGCTATAGAAATGAAGTCTCACTGAACCGGAAGTCTTGGGCCCAAATCTTGGGCTACCCTTCCCATGTAGAAAGGTGTGTAATGGACATGAAAACCAAAGAGTCTAAATAAACTTAATAAAAAATAATAATTATATAATTATATATATAATCCAAAAATCTAACTATTTAAGGCAACCGAATCTATGTGTGTATATCTATACTGCTAATTGGCAATTATACTAGCAACCCCATAATTCAAACTAACTATATATAATTCAAAATTAACCACATTTATACTAGCAACCCCATTTTTCAAACTAATTATAATACATCAAAATTAATCACATTTATCCTGAGCGCCACAGGTTATTAGGATTCAGACGGTACTATGAGCGCTTCTAGTAACATTAACCACAATAATCTGGAGCGCAACAGCTTCTTCGGACTTGGACAGCACTGTGAGCTCTTCAGAAAAAGGCAGCTTCATGACGGTGTAGCTCTTGAAGCCTGCCCTCCGAAACAACCCTTTCAATTCCTTCCCCTGTTCTCTCCTTCCCACCTGCCTGTAGAGACGATCATCTCAATGTTAAATAAGAAACCCTATCTCCTCGACATATTTTCAGCTTCTTCCTCCTCCAAGAATTGCTTCCACAATTAAGACTTTCCCGTTCCTTGGTCGCTTCTTTTCAACAATTTCACAAGCTCCTTGTCCCCAATCATGGATAAGTAAATTTATATTGTCTTTTTCGAAGATAGCCAATAAATTTGGAAGGATACTGAGAAGATTAGCCTGACCCTTATACAAGGATGATACACCCATGGAGAAATAGTGTAATTTTTTTTAATGGCAATGCAAAGCATAGATGAACTTATTAAGCTGCAAACAAGTTGCTGGATTCATATTGCATTTATACTATTTTATAATATAAGTTTGGAACCAGCCAGGTTCATTTTCATGAAAATGATCAGAAATATGAAATGAAAGACTGATTCATCAATCTTTGAAATAGAAGAATAAAGATATGAAAATAAAAACCAACAATAACCCTTGAAATTATAAATCTTGTTATTAATTAAGAACTAAGGTCTCTGCCATACTTACCTTCATCAACTCCCCATCGACTGAAGGACTCTGCCAGATCATATTAACCCCCATCTGCTCCACTCCGAGACTCTCATAACTTTCTATAAATCATCATCCACTTGCCGTGGATGATAAAGTAATGAGTTATGGTGGAATTACCTTCATCATGACTCCATCGGCTGAAGGTCTCTGCCAGATCATATTAACCTCCATCTGCTCCACGCCGGAGACTCTCATAACTTTCTATAAATCATCATCCACTGGCTGTGGATGATAAAGAAACGACTTATGGTGGCAGAGAGTATCATTTCATAAAGCTGGAGCTCACGGGGTGCTGCAGATTTAAGTGATGAGTTGATCTGTTGCACGGCGCATTGAGCCAATAGAGTGCATAGAGCCTGCGATCTATGGACTCCATGAACTCCAGCTTTACGAGATGATAATCTCTGTTGCCAAGCCCATGGCTTTAAAAGTACACTTCATCCAATTTCATATCCATTCTTTTTTCTCATCCCATTGCTCAGGGCGCCGGGCAACACATCAACTCATCATGGGAATCGGCAGGAGCTCCAGCTTTATGAGATGATACTCTCAGCCGCCATGTCCACAATGAAATAAGGAGGCCTTGATTAGGGAAGTTCGTGTGACCAGAAATGGAATAGATGAATGGTTCATAGAGGCTGTCATGTGATCCGAAATGGAATGGGATAAGTGGTTGTGATTTGTTGATTATCTCTATCTTGATTGTAAATTTCGCAATATTCTTAAAATTGGACCGATGACATGACTTCGGTTGAGATATTTGCTATTTTGTCCCTATCCATTTGGTTGGATGTCCCAGAATATCCAATCTAGAGATAAGGACAAAGAAATAACATTGTTTAACGGGTGGTTAATTTTTGTTAAGGAAATAACACTGGTTAACGGGTGGTTAATTTTTGTTTTCCATGTTTTGGGTTTCGCGAAGATTAGCATCATCATGGATGCACCGTAATTTGGAAAAAAAACAGTTCTATGTAATCTCATCCTTCAACACTAAGGTAGCAGCTGCTTTCCATGTCAATCCATGAATCAACGATAAGCACCTGAGATATCGAAGCGAATTTGAAAGTAGGGTAGTTCAAAGAAAAAGTACTAGTCGAGGAAGGATCTTAAAAATATTTATAATAGAAAATATTCATTTTTAATAATTAGATAAATTTAATTATAATTAACTTGTTTTAATGTTTCTAAAATTAACAATTTCACTACATGTTGTAAAGGATACGTAGCATGGGAAACAGCGGAATTAAATGGAGTTGTCTATAATGCGACTTTTTGGAGATTCCGGTGACGGAATCCGGCGGAAGAAATTGAGGTTAAATCATGATTTGTTGCAGTTAAAATGGTTTTTTAACTGCATATTTGAATTCAGCACCATGAAAAACCCCTGGGACGCTTTGATTGTGCAGAAACTAGCTACCAAACATGAGATTCAATAAATTGCTGCCGGATTTTAACCGGAAAAACCCACCGGAAAGGCTTTCAAAAAGTCGCATTATAGACAACTGCGAATTAAATTGTTACTCTTCTAAGAGTAGAATTAAATTGTTACTCTTCGTGATGCTGTTACTCTTCGTGCAACATCACGAGGAAAAAGCATGTAAAAGATTAAGAACTTTATTTATTTGTTGTATAAGTCAAATACAAAATAAAAAGGCAAAATACAAAAGATGAGTAAATCTAAACTAGAATGCATATGGGCAAACAATATTGTAATTTGCACCATGTCATCCTACAGTTGGAATATGAGTGTTTTGCAAGATTTAGTTTTCAATCTTTAATTGAGAGCAAAGGAAACATTAGCAAATTCAATTTGTTATAACCCAACTTATAACATATGATAGAGTTTAATAGTAAAAGCCACAATCAATTATCCTAAATTAAAATAGATTTGTTTGTAAGATAACAAGAAAAATACCCTAGTTGAGGTTGAGTATCGGGTTGATTGTTGGATCGCTTAGATTCAATGGTGCCATCACTTGAACAACAATTTCCATTAGAGAAATCACAAATAGACCCAACGCTTTGAAATATATTCATCATTTACTAATTAAAGGAACGACATATAACTAAATATAAACAAAATAGGTTACTTTAATAATAAGATTTCTTTTTTCTTTTCTTTTTTAATAGGGTCGGTTATGATATATTCATTTGGAAAAAAAGAAGAGGCTAACACCTTGGTACAATGTTAAGCAGATCACTAGGGGAACCAGAGAAAAACTCCTAGATTTGTGTTTTCCTCCTTTTACATGAAAATGAAAAACACTTGTTTTACCTACTACATTTAACTTGTAGATTCTAACATATTGTTGCAGTACAAGAATACATTTACTTTTCCTTGTTCACTATAATGAGAAACAAAACACTAGAGAGAAAAAAGTCATGGGGTCTTGGGCGGAGTTGGGTTTGTTTACTCCTCCTACTCTTGATGGATGGATTTTTCCTCTTTCTCTAGACATACGTCGCTTTGAACGTTAGAGCTTGAATTCTCAAAAACAATATTTTTGACCATGTCTCACAGAGAGTGCAGGGCTTGTTCGATATGGGGCCAACATTGGACAATCTTGTCAAGAGAATTTATGAGCGTGGTGCATTAATGATATAAGAACTCCAACTCTGAGGAGCAACGCTCCTTCCATTGATTATGCAGAGTTTTGACCTGTCCGAGTTCTTCTTTCAGGGAGCTACAATGGGGACAACCATGAATCGAAGCCATTGGACAAAAGGAGGAGAGGGTAGAGGGATGAACTGAGATTTCTGGGGATTATGATGGTTCTAAGTGCAATGGGGTTGCAGAGTGAGACACGAAGCACCATAGGGCAAAGAGAACAAATAAGAAGACAAGGAAAGAGAATCAAAGGGAGGTTGCATGCTGGAGGAAAGAATGGGCCTCAAAGGGGAGAAATGAGGAGAATTTATGGAAGGGAGAGAGCAAGACATAGTCATGAGAACTCTTTAAAGAGACAAGTGAACAATTGTGATCTGAGTAAATTTCAAAGGAGAACAGCTCGAGAAGATACTCCTATTCGCATGGAAATTAGAGCTTTGACCGATAAGGGTATGCTGAGGGTTTCCGAAAGGTTTGTCGCCAAAGTCGAAATGACAATTTTTTGAAATGATTATGACTGGAGTCCTTTCTTGCATGTGATCAACTAAGAAATCAGGGAATATAATTGATAAAAATCTCCTTGTTGATCCTGGCCTCTCCTCGGGGTCGACAAGATGCATTGTTTTCCAATTCGTCCATCGTGCCATTATTTTCTCTGAAGACGTGATAATAGGAGACGTCTCCCAAAATCCTCATTTGATGTTGAATTTGAGAGACTATTTTCCCAAGGTCAGCATTTTTTTGAATCGTATTTTTTACCATCTAGTGAATGAGGATAATTGAATCTCCAATCACTATCTTATTTTTGAAATTGCGCTCAAAAAGGATCTGAACACCAAGAAGGAATCCATAGGCCCCATCCCTGTTGTTATGTTCAATACCTAACCCCCAATCGAATGACATTGATTTTGATCCCAGATAATAGATAATGAAACCTCCAGCACTAGCTCAACCGAGATTTGATTTAGAGGTACCATCAAAGAAGAGGAAAGTCCACCTGAGAGATTTTAGCCAATCCTTGAAAGTTTGATCTTTCAAACAAACCTTCCAATTAACTGAACTGAGAAGATTTCTCATGTGTAGACAAACAATGTGGGGTGATCTATCCAAGATGAAGTTGAACCAATGTCTCCATTTTGTAATAGATTGATATATATTTTATTGTTACCTTTGGAGAAAATGGTTTCCATGGAAAGACTCCATTTTTTGGCCAAGACTTTCATGGTTTCGGGCTTTTTATTTTGAAATATATATTTTTTCCTTGCTAACCAGCGTTGCCAACATAAAAAAGTCAAGAGGATAGTCTAGAAGCATTTAAACATGATTTTATTTTTGAAAGAATAAGGATAACTCGGCTTCCAATTGACAAAGAATTCATATATGCTAAGAGTGGAATTTAATTGGACTTGGAGAGGACTTACCAAGCCTTGCTAACAATTATTTGACAGTTTGCATGAAATGAAAAGATGATGAATGGATTCCTCAACTTTAAATAAAAAAGAGAAGATTTAAGGACCATGGACGACTTATTTTATGAGATTGTCAGTTGTGAGAATATTCCCCTTGAGCATTATCCATATGAAGACTTTGATTTTCGGGAGACTTTCAAATTTCCAAACAATTTCCCAAAGGGGGCAGATGGGCTATTATTCAATACCATCTTGGAATTTTCCATATCCAGATTTGACTGAGTAATCTCTTCTAGTTGGCTTCCATTTGAAATTGTATTGTTGCCTAAAACGAATAGGGGTTGCTCCCTTAAGATGGTGGAGGAGGAGGTTCCTTTCATGGAGAAGCTTAGGGGGGACTGTAGGAAGATTCCATTTGTCCCATCCCATTATTACATTATTCCCTTGGGTACCTCCTTCTGTACCACATATTATCCCCCCTAGGTATACTACATTCCACCCCCTTAACATGTTTCATCCCCGAAACATACAAGGAACATAAATAATAAGATCTGTTGAAAAGAGTAGTCCACTGGTACCATGCATGTGCATCTAGCCATCCAAGAGAAAGGTGAACCCTCGATCTAGTTGGTGCCTTGCTCGCTTGAGATAGAAGTTGACCCTGACGGCTCTTCTGTGTTGATATGTAGTAGGTGGATTTTCGCCCCTCTCTATATGTCATCCAGGGGTTGTTGTCCTTGTGGCTAATTCGTTGCCATCTTGTTCATTGTTTTCTTGCCGGGTGATGTGGGTGGTGATATGCTGAAGTTTTAATCAACGATGTCTTTTTCTTTAATTCACCACCTAATGGCGCCTGATTGGTAGTTGGTACGTGTTCTGGTGCCTGCTGTTGTTTCTTATCTTCCAATATTACCTCAACCACTGAGTCCTCATTTGATGTATTAGTACTTGTAATATTTTCTGCTTCAGCCTCCTTGGATGCTCCCTGATTTTCTGGTACCTGGTTTGATGTTTGTGTTTGGTTGTCGACCATTAAAGGCTCATCATCTAATGTGTCAGTTTCATTAGAGCTTTGTGCTTCTACCTCCATAGTCTTTGCTTAGGTCTTAATAGAAATATCCTACAATGTTATTTTCTTCTTTTTATACCAGAGTTTCATGAATTTCTCCCTCACATTAATATTGACAATACCCAAAGATTCCATCCAAGGATATCTGAAAACAACATCCATGTTATCCATATCTGAAGTATAAAAATCACAATGCAACACATACTTATCCATATAAAGCTTCAAATCTTTATAAAATTGCACCTCCTCATTATTAACCTATGTGTGCTCTATTTGTTTTGCTGGAACTTACAATTTTTTTGCCAAATTGACATTTATAAGATTTTGCTTGCAACTAGGATTTATAGGCACAATGATTTTCTCCTTTTGAATACATCCATGAACCTGCAATAAGGACATACCAACAGAAAATAACCCTTTAGGTTTCTTGGTTTCCTTGCTTCCTATAAAAATAAAATCTTTGCTAGGTTGTGTGCCTGTTTGTCTAAGCTTAGTAGGAGGACCCAAAAAATTACATTTATGGTCGAAGTGGTCACACATGGATTTCGCGAACATCTGCCAAGTAATTGTCCTTGGATAGCATTTAGAATGTGACCACCACCATTGCCATCTTTCTTGGTCCAAGTAAAGTTCTCCCACACGTAGTTTAGTTTCATCATCTATGATGTTCTCCAAAGTGAAACACTATTAGGTCCCTATAATACTAGTGATGCCCCCATTACTATTGTAGTTGTATCCATTATTAATATTGTTGTGCCCCTATTGTCCCCATATTGTTATTATTGTGCCCCATAGAATCCCTCTATTGTTTTTATTTTGTGCCTTTATATTATTATGTTAGGTCGGCTTGGTTATATTGTGACCCCTTAGACTCCTATATATAGAAAGGAGGTTTTGTCATTTGAACCATCCAAGAATTGTTCATTTGTGTAATGTAAAGGAGGTTGCCCCCTCGAAGAGGCTGAATTCTAAGGCGTTCAACTATATTTTCAATATTTTTGTGAGTTGCTTTCATAACATTTGGTATCAGAGCTTTGAATTCTAGGGTTTTGCTGCTCCAAACATGTCATCATGGCATTTGCGCTATAACTTTTTTTCTGCGATGTTTCAGATGCTAAGAAAAAATCCATTTCGGATGAAATCGTTATGAACCTCTGGTCCGAATTTCAGAGCATTACACACTATATTTGCGGAGATATGATCTGAGGAAGTTGACCTTTTTGCAGACTCCCGAATTTCTTTCCAAACATGTGACCTGGGGAAAATCATCATAACTTTTGTTTTGAGCATCAGATTGAAATTTCATAAGAAGTTACCAACAGAGGACAGACTGTAGTTTCCTATGTATATTTTCTAGATACTAAGGTCAAAACAATGACATGTGGCACTTCATACAAGTTCATTCTTCTCGAAAGGTTTATAATCAGGTCATCTTGGGAGATTTTGCATAACTCCGCCTTGGAGAATCTAAATTCGACCAGACTAGTGGCATTGGAAAGAGGACACAGAAGGCCACTGCAGGTCACAATTTCAGAACTGGATGATCTGAAATTACAGAGATACATCAGATTCAATATTGAACTCCTACAAAGTGAAAAAAAGGTGTGTAGTTTTTTTTTTAATTCTGCATAAGCTTGGTTTGAAAAATTAGTTTGAAGGAATTCAAAGGGCATAGTAAATAATTATTATCGATAATTTATTCCCCGAGGAAAGAAAATGAAAACACCTAGTAAGCAACTTGAAAGCTCTAGCATGACTCATGAAGAAGAGGAAGAAATGCAACATGATATATCCAAATTACGAGACCAAGTGCAACAAATGTCACTCACACAAAAAGTAACAGAATCTAAGATGGATGGTTTAAAGAAAGATGTAGAAGCTAAGATGTATGGCGTGGAAGCTAAGATGGATGGCATGGAAGGTAAGATGAATGGCATGGATGATAAGATGGAAGAATTAAAGATAAATTTGAATAAGTTGCTACAAGAAATGGTGACTAATGGTGAAAGGGTAGTAAAGGAAACTCATGATGAGAACAAAATAAATGTTAATCATGATTTCATAGACTCTAATGTTGGATCGAAGACCCACCATATTCCAAAAATCGATATGAGGAAGTTTGATGGCAAGGATTCCGCAACATGAATACTATAGATGGAGTAATTTTTCGATCTCAATAATGTGCAAAACACACAAAAGGTACGTACTGCAACTTTATATTTGGAACCAAATCAGTTTGTATGGTATCAATGGCTTTGTCACTTGGGCAACTTTTACAGAAGAAACGGCAGCACATTATGAGGATACAAAAAGCAACACTTTTTTTAGCCAATTGATAAGTCTCAAACAAAATGGTTCAATGATGGAGCACATTGAGGAGTTCCAAAAATTGAACATAAGGGTAAAAAATATTCTAGAGGAGCATAGGATTGATGTGTTCATAGGGACTTTAAAGGAGAATATCCAACATGATGTTCACCTTTGGGAACTTGATTCCTTGGAGAAGGCATTCAGGTTAGCAAGAAAAATATAAAGCAAAATTATGGCAACCAGGAAGCCTACCACTCACAACTATAAAGATAGAAGTGTTGTTGCCCCTAGCCTTCCAAAACCTATAAGGTTGACACCACAACAATTGGAAGAAAAAATAGCAAAAGGGCTTTGTTATAGTTGTGATAGAAAATACACTAAAGGTCATAAGTGTGCTGAAAACAAATTATTCTACATAGATTGTGAAGAGGAAGAAGAAAGGGAACAAGAAAGGTGAAAAGAAGAGGAAATACTCTAGGAACAAAGCCTAGATAAAGAAGAAATGAATCTGACCATATCTTGTAATGCATTGGTTGGAATTACCACTCCTCAAACCATCAAGATAGAAGGAAATATCAAGAAGAAAAAGGTAATAGTGTTGATTGATTCAAGAAGTACCCACAATTTTATTCATTGTAAGATAGAAAAAGAATTTAATTGCTTCATATATCCAGCACCAGAGTGTCAAGTGATGGTTGCAAGTGGAGGAATGATAAATTGCTCTGGAAAGTGCCATAATATCAAGCTATCCATGGGAGAATATGTATTGAATATCCCAATGCTTTTCATTCCAATGGGAGGTGCTGATGTTGTACTAGG
>APFE031494431.1:28849-63475 GCA_000404065.3 Pinus taeda
CATCATTCACATTAAGAAGAACTGAAAAGAAAAATAAATACATGCAATTGCATTTTAGAGTTGAGTTTGTGTGTTCAAAAGGAATGGATTAGGGAATTGCATTAGTTTGTGCTCTTTGTTGTTTGATCCAAAAAGTACTTGTATTCTCTATCCCTCATAGCTAGGATCTTCTTTGTTGAAAACAAATGGAAAGCGTGCTTCTCATTCTAGTTGCATTTTTAGGAATTTCGAAAAACATCTCATGGTGAACCTTCAAAGGAAAATTCTAAAGAAGATAAACTTAAAATTTATCTGAATTAATCTAATAACACATTGGAACTTAACAAAAACATCTAGAGGTCTAGGCTAGAGATGTATTCCAACGTCTTTAAACCTAGTAGCTGTCGTTTTCACTGAGGTTGGGTGATTCCTCCTCTCTGATTCGATAAGTGCTAGTACGGCCTTGTGCTCCCTATACCATCGAGTATATAATGGAAGACCCCAATAGGTTTAAATCCTTTATCCCTAGGAAGCTGACTCTGCCACCTAACCGATCACAATGCACTAAACATAGCATTCGGGAAGACTGACTGCCGTATGGTAAATCCTTGGTAATTTCTCTTTCATTTACCACCAAGGTGTATATTGCAGTTTTGTGATTAGTTTGGTAAACCATGTTGTCTAGTATGTCCAGAGCAATCACTTTCATTCCTTTTCGACTCTTTAACTATAAAAGGATCATCTGAGAACTTGTCCCTTCAAGCTCATTAAACGTCAAAGGTGACTAGAGTCATCTTTTGTTTTTTCTCGACTCTTTAAAAATGAAAAAGCGAAGTTGTGTTCCAGTGTTGTAAAAATTAATTGACCATGGATAACATCCTCCACGCTCGCTCCTTAGTTGATCTTAGGTTGAAACATATGGCAACAAATATGGAGTCCACCAATCAAGGAATTCCTTTTGATGGAATTCCTAGTCCTTTTCCTCCATTTGGAAATATTAGTGCTCCATATATGGCTACATTGTCCCTTCCAGGATTTACCATTGGCTTGCCAGTATGGTTGTTTTCAACCTCCAGGTCAAAATGTCGTGATTTCTCCACATCAAGTACACCTCCAACTGGACAAAATCAACCTCCAGTTGATCCTAAAGTTGACCCTTTGCCTTCTTCCTCGTTTGTTTCTTCCTCCCCTTCTTCCTCTTCACCTAGTGAAAGTATTGGTAATAGTAACCAGGTGGCTAAGAAGAAGAAGAAGAAGCAAATTTAGTATAAGGGAAAAAAAGAAACGATTGCTTTGAATGCAACATCTGATGAGAAACTGTCTATCAAGCCTCACAAAGTTTGATATCCATGCAAAATTTATGCGGGAGACCATCTTCTTCGAAATTGTCCTGATATTTCTTAGATCTTAGAAGAATGGTCTTCACGTTCACATCGTCCTATGTCATCAAATTCTGGAGATCATGTTGGTGACACACCATCAACTAGTGGTAGTAAAGTTCATGGAAATAAGGGTAATGTTAAGTTTCCATGTAGGTTATGTGAAGGGAATCACCCTATTCACCTTTGTCCCTATCTGGATGAAACCAAAAAAGTGTTGGATAACCGTCCTGCTTCACCGCAACAACTTCCATCTAGTTACAGGAAACTATCCCTTAATCCTTCACTAGTTGATGAATTGACTGACCAAAATCAACTGTCGGTCAAGCCCACTCTCTCTAAAAGTGAATCCTATGAGTCTATACCCGACCCAAATCAACAGGTCAAGGTAACAGTTGACCCGATTTCACCTTCAGTAAATCGCACCTTTCTCGAAGAGAGTGAAAATGATACCACTCAAGTTCTTTTTGTTTCTTTAGATTCAAATGAGCTTGGGGGAAATCCTCTTGTTCCATCAAGACAAAAGGAAAATCCTCCAGTTCTTATAACTCAAGGGGTTAATCCTCCCATTTCTATGGTACCCCCTCCAAGTAGTCTAGTCACTTCCTTTGATTGGAATCGACTGGCTAGATTCCACCTTCCTTCTTATGTGTCATTCCAGATCATAGTACAAGTTTTTAATATGACTATATCTGGCACTATTATAGATGAAGGTGCATCTGTGAGTATCCTTTCCTCAACTACTTAGCAAGTGCTTGACTCACCGCCAATTGTGCCTGTTACCCAGAATCTGTTGGCTTTTAACAGAGGAACAAGTCGACCATTAGGATCCTCCCTCGGTTACCCATTACTTTGGGAGGAAAAACCATTTGTCTGAACGTGATGGTAGTCCCAAGCCCTTTAGATTACAATTTAATTCTTGGGCGCGACTATGTTTATGAAATGGGAGCTATTGTTTCAACAATCTTTCAAGTGATTTTTTTCCCACATGAAGGCAAGATTGTCACCATTGACCAGCGTTCATTTCCCAGTCCAAATATGGCTCCTAGTCAACCATATTCCCTAATTGGTCCTTTTTTACCAATGGTATCATCCTCACCATAGGTTAATTATGTGGCAACCTATTCCATACCTACATAAACTGACGATCAATTCAATGATGTTGTACATCATGTACTAGGGGCATTAGAACCAGATCTCTCTTTCATGACCACTTACGAGTTGTGATCGAGGATCTTCGAAGATAGTTATTTTTCTATGTCAACCTCGTTAAAAAATGAAACAAGGAATATGAGGATAGTTCTTTTAATGTGTCAACCTCGTTAAAAAATGAAATAGGTCTGAGGATAGTTCGTTGTCTTGTGTCAACCTCGTTAAAAAATGAAACAAGGATCTTCAAGGATAGTTTGTTGTCTTGTGTCAACCTCGTTAAAAAATGAAACATGGATCTTCGAGGATAGTTCCTTGTCTTGTGTCAACCTTGTTAAAAATGAAACCAAGGATACGAGGACCGTTCTTGGTCTTGTGTCAACATCGTTAAAAAATGAAACAAATAACATGAGGATAGTTCTTTTACTGTGTCAACCTCATTAAAAAATGAAACAACTCCCATGAGGACAGTTCCTTATGTTGTGTCAACCTTGTTAAAAAATGAAACCAAGAATATGAGGATAGTTCTTTTAATGTGTCAACCTTGTTAAAAAATGAAACAGGTCTTCGAGGATAGTTCGTTGTCTTATGTCATCCTTGTTAAAAAATGAAACAGGCCCACAAGAATAGTTCCTTGTCTTGTGTCAACCTCATTAAAAATGAAATCAAGGAGTATGAGGATAGTTCTTTTGCTGTGTCAACCTCATTAAAAAAATGAACAGGTCAATGAGGATAGTTCTTTTACATTGTCAACCTCGTTAAAAATGAAACAACTCTTATGAGGAGAATTCCTTGTCTTGTTTTAACCTCGATAAAAAATGAAACAAGGGTGTCTGAGCAGAGTTCCTTGTCTTGTGTCAAGCTCATTAAGAAATGAAACAAGGTCCCCTAGAGCAAAGTTCCAAGTCGAGTCTTTGAGTAGATCTCGTAAAATCCCAGTCGAGTCTTTCACTTGATCTCGTAAAAGAACCTTCATTCCATCCACCTGATAGCCACGAGTAGTCTACTTAGGTGAATGTAATGAAGCTTGGGGGGCATGCACCTAGTGGTAAAGTTAAGTTTCCATGTAGGTTATGTGAAGGTAATCACCCCATTCACCTTCATCTATCTGGACGAAGCCAAAAATGTGTTGGATAACTGTCCTGCTTCACCACAGTGACTTCCATCTGGTTACAAGAGACTCCCCCTTTCATCATGCTGGGGGCATGAAAACTGAATCCAAGAATAGTTCTTCATTTTAAGCTTCTGTAAAAATGAAACTAAATCCAAGCATAGTTTTTCGTTTCAAGATTGTGCAAACATGAAACTGAATCCAAGCACAGTTCCCTATGGTTCAAGCTTGTCTAAAAATGAACCCATTTCCATTTTAACCCTTGTGATTTCCATTTTATTAGCCTCTTTCTTTAGATGAGCCTTGGTTGTTTTTGTCCCATCGCCACCATCCCTTTGGCCGACTATACGCTTTCACTTGGTTGTTTTACCCTTTTTTGAGGAACAATTGCAATGAGTGGTCTTATTAGCCGGCCTCTTCACATAAATCAAATTTTTTTGAGAAGTTCCAACATCACCGGAACCAGTTACTACCCTAGATACCACTCATTCCTCAAAATCGAGTCCTCTTTAAGCTCTTTTCAAACTCTCTAAACATGAAAAGATTGTCGAATGCTTGTCGTTTCTAGCTCGTTAATGGATTAGAATTGATATCTAATCAGTATAGTTTTACCCCTTCTTTGGGTTGAGATAGATTAACTGTGAAGAAGGTACTCGTTGGTCAAACATGATCAATAAGTTCTCTCTTGTATTTTTTTATGCTTTTTCCGACTTGAGAGACAAATGTACGAAAAAGAACTTTTGGGGTCTCCCTTTAGTCCCTTTTCAAAATCTCTAAATAAGAAAAGGACCAAGTTGTCTTTGTCGTTAAACTCATTAAAAACATTAAAGAGCGACAAACTTGTCCATCTAGACAAGACCGAGTTTCCCCTTTGCTAGACTCGTTGAAACATCAAATAGTGATGGATTCACCCGAAGGGTGAAATTATACAACAACCATATGTTATCCTCCTCAAGCTTGATTAAAAATAAAGAGGTACTAGTCAGAAATGACTGGGGAAAATGGGAAAAAGCCGGGAACACTTTATGGTAGCAGGTCGCTCTTGAACATGACACTTTCACCTCATCACCATGACTATGTGGGTTGGGTCATTTAGCTTGATAGCTATCACACCATTGGTCTATCATACCATCCATTGCTTTGTTTTGGGTCAATGCTACCAATTCACTTCAGTGTCGCCAATATGTTCAAGAGAAGTTATTAAGTTCAAAGCTTCATCCTTTACAATACAGTAAACCTTCATTCTCATGCCCACCATCCCTGAACCTTGTGTCGTCAGTCAATGTTTCATCTCCAAAATCATTTACCTCGTTTCGTGTCATTGATGTGGGATACATCAAGGCCCTCCTGTGATGAGTCACATCTTGTCGACATCAGCACATCATCCAAGAAGCTGACTTAGAAACACCCCTTCAGTACCTTGAGGCTTGCATACATCAATGGCAGGTTTCTCACGTCTGGCGATAAGTTGACATCAATGACCTTCGACCGAAAGAATTCATATGGTGTTCGACATCAAATCATTTATTCACACCATGTGAAATGTACTACTGTACCTTGAGGGTCATTATCATTATCGGTGATTCCTCTCACGTCTATTAATGGCTTACATCGTTGGCTATTAGTCATACGATATCTCTCCATGTTCGACTTCAAATCATCTATTCACATGGTTAGACTTGTACTTGAGTGAAATATTGGATGAGATTGAAGACCCTGGATCTAGTTTCATCCATCCAGGCTGCGACATATTTTTCAGGAGTACTATATCAAATGTACAATGGCCTTACATTCATGGTCATCCATTCACGGTCATCCATTCATGGGTCTATATCTGTAGATGACTATATTTATACATATAATGAAAGTTTATAAGCTGAGCATGGGTATGCCTTCCCTCAGCTAATTATGAGAAAAAAATCAAAGTATCATGATATATGTATTGTAACTGATGTAGATCTCCTTCCATTTCGAAACCTTCTCTCCAAGTGGTAAAGCTTCTCACTCGACATGTTTATTCTCAACTTCATGCTTTAGGGGGCAAATGTTACAGGAAAATTTGGGCACATCAACCCCAACTTCCAAATCTGTATTAGTAGGGTCCATCAACCCCTAATTCAGTTGTTTTCATTCCCTATTGAAGTTAACCGACATCATGCTTGCCTCCTAAGAGTTTCCATGTCACCATTGATCCAAAAAATACCCCTAAGGAGATCAGTGCGGGTGGCCTTCTATCAGGCTACAATGCATTGTAGGAACTACACTGCCTGGGTGCTATGCATCTCACCTAACCTTTGTTCTACTTGCAATGAGCGAGAATCATCGAATTTTTTAAATGAGTTCATTAGATTCCACATCCAATGGATGCTTTAGGAAGTTTCCAGATGGATTGAGATTGCTTTTGGATGAGGAAGAGGATGAATGAACCTTAATCCATTATCCCTTCCTCCATGGAACCACTTCCCAATTATGGCAAATCATTCATGAGGGCAATTAATGGCTTAACCTCCTCCATTCAGCTATAAAAGGACCAAGTATTCAAAGGCTGGTCTAGCTAGAGGTTGGAATTTCTTGAGCTAGAGGTTGGAACTTCTTGAGCTAAGGAAATGTTGTTTGAATGTGATTAGTAGAGAGAGTAATGTTATCATGTCAAATTGTTGCTTCATGAGGAGAGAAGGATTTGAAGCTATAAGGATGACACTAAATCAAACATGCATCTACATGGGTTGTAATATTTCCTTCTATCAATAAAGAGTTCTATGCTTTTCCCATTCATGTGTTATGATGTATATTGTATTTTCAATTCTATAATATGTTTAATTAACAAATAGATTTGTATGATTCAATGGTTTTTTGTCTCGGATTGTGTGCAAGTACCTTCCAAGCGAGTTAAGTACGGAAGGGAGCGGCAAAAGCAGTCAAAGGGAAGAGAGATCAAGTGAGAGATACAGGTTGGTTCTTTTGTTTCTCTTTCTTTCATCTGTTAGCTATAGGAAAAGCAATGGAATTACTTTGGTTGTTGTTCTAGACTAACTACTAGATCTAGGGGTTAGTCGTTTGAAGAAACACTAAATTTTCCCATAACACTCATGCATGATGATAATGAACATCCCACCAACATGGCATAAAAGGGATCTCAATGCAAACATACATGGAAACACGTGAGTATCCCATCAACATAATGACAAAGAGATCTCAAGAAAAACATGATGAATCATGACAACAAGTACATCCCACAGATGATTTCGCGTCACATCAAGCAAGAATCATGAAAAAAGTAAGAAACAAAATCCCACATCAAACATCAAACTGGGATATATACAACACAATGTATCTCATATCAAAATAAGTACATGAACACACTGCATATACCTCACATCCTAGGACCATCTGAAGAAAAGGATGTCACAATGTTGAAGTTATCTGTACCATCAATCTTGCGGCATCGAATCTCATCAAATGACTGCTCGCACGTTGAATGCTAACACCTACAATCCACTATGAAAAGTGGCTGAAAAATGAAATGAGCAAATGGAAAATCTAAATGCACCATCAAATTTGTGGCATCAAATAGTGCAAAATCGACTATCAAATTTCTAAATTCTGTGAAAATGAAAATCTGGGGCTCAAGGAATCTTTTAGATTCCCCCTAGATTCCTCAAAGATTCCCTCCTCTAGGTCCTCTGAGAATCTACTGCTCAGAATGAAATTATGACTATGCCATCAGGTTCATGTTGTTGAGACATGTAGGATCGACACAAAATTTTTCCAATTTGGACACTGCAAAAATTTCACCCTCCTGAGAATTTCGCCCAATCATGGTTCCGCCTACCTCTTCTATGGGCTCATGGTTCCACTTGCAATAAATTAATTAAAAATTCATGTCTCAATTTCCATGCACACTCCTGGCTCCTCCATGCTTGGTGCACTAAGAAAAAGGTAGGTTTATATAAATTTTGAGGGCAGATAATCCAATGAATCCGTTGTAGATGGATTGGTATAAAGTCTGAATTATAAGGAGGAGGTAGGGTGGTCAAACCCAGACCCCTCCATATTAATCCATATTTCGTTTTAACTTACAAAACCGAATTAATTTTTTTTGGGGGGTCGGGTCCGCATTGGGTAGCCTGCCCCATAATCCTCCGCAACACAAGGTGTTAATTTTTTTGGGTGTGGTGCATTTAAATGGGGGCATTGTTGGTATACATGTTAATGGAGGTTCATTGTTATGGGACCGCTACATGGTGGCGGGTCAGCCCACGTGGCTGGTACGTGCTCGATACCCGCTGGCCTCCATATTAACATACGACATATGTATATGTAGTGGTGTGGTTGAGGGGGTCTGGGCCAGGTTGACCAGAGGTGGCCTGCCCACCCCAAATAATATTATGGTTATTAACAACGTGTGGTTGGGTTTGGGTGGACTGGCAGGGGTCATGGCCCGTCGGTTCTTTGGTTTGTGATATGGTTGGGCCAGCAGGGTTCATGACCCATCAGCTTTTTAATATTTGAAAAATTTATAATGTAGTTTGGGGGTGGTGGGGGTGGTGGCCCGCCACCATATTTATAATATATATATATATAATATATATATATATAATATATATAATATATTATATATATATATATATATATTATATAATATATATATATAATATAATATATATATATATTTAATAACAAACATTTTTTTTTAATTTGTCTAATATAATGGATATTAGACAAATTAACAATCCAACAAATTCTCCCGCTTTTCAATAGCTAGGTTTCATGCCCCACGATCGGTCAATTTGTAGGACGCTTAAACCTGGCCCATAGTCCAACTTTGACCAAAAATTTGACTAGCTCGTTCTCCCTCATACGAGCTCAGATTGATGAACCGTTCACACTGTTGCAATCAGGACAACAAGATATACGCTTTGGTATTGGTTCAAAAGAATTATGATCACTTTTATTTTTGATCTTACATAAGCCCTCTTTGCCCTGTGTGTGTCTCTAGAGCCACCTGGATCATATAGAGTACTAATTGGCCATCCGCAACTGGATTGGTGAGAATGTTAGCTGAGGTTTCCCCAATGCTTCCCACATGTTTCTTGGTAGGATGCTTACATCAGAGCCCAAATCTAACATAGTATACTTGATCTTAAATCCTACAATCTGAGCAACAATTCTGAATTCCCTACTCATTCTCTTCTTTTTTATCCTTACTCTTCTAGTGTGCCTTTCAGACAAGTTGTTAGAGATTATCCCCCCTTCTTCTTCTTCCTCCAGTATAGCTGCTCTCAAGCTTCTTTGTAGTTTCCCCAACATATGATAATCATTGACATTCTACAAGAATAGCATGAACCATTCCTTAATAGGTCTGACAACGGTGGATTTTGGAAGGTATGGAGTCTTGTCTTTATGAGACTCTGTCTTCCCTTTTGATAATCTTGTGCCTTCAGTCAAATTGTCAAACATTTTTGTTGCCTCTTTGTAGTACTGTTTCTGCTGCTCGAAGTTATATGGCCGCTTTGTGGAGGTTACTCAGATGATTGTGGGTTGGTTTGGAGTTCCCTGGTAAGCTCCATTCTTCTTTCTACCACATGTAACTATGTTAATATGGGATAGCAGGGCTACCTCTCTGATCCTGGGCTCTGCATTGATCAAATTCGCCCCCTGTTCTCTATTCGCTCCTCCCATCTTGCAATCATCTCTAGACAATCTTCTGTCTCATGGGCATTGACCTTGCACTGAGAGCACCAGGATCTCCTTGGTATAAGGAAATCCTGTGCAACATGCCCCTCCTGGTCACAGTTGTAACAATGAATAGGTCCCATTCACCCTGCACTTCCTCCTCCTGTTCCTCCCCCTCCTTGCCTGCATGGAGTAGTCTTGTTGACCCAAAAATTTGAGCAGTCTAACCGATCCACTAGCGCATATAGCGCTCTACACTTGTTAGTGTGGTGAGTTGTGGACGTGTAAAACTCACAATATTTTTTATTCATGACATTATAATAATGTTGCAATATCTCGCATAGGCGAGGAGGGTGTCAATACCCCCTACACACTTCACAATACTCTAGTTGGTTGTGACCAGGATAAGCTCCTTGTGATCCTACCACCGCGACTCCTGCTATGGGTGGGGACCCAACGGTCCCCCTGGATCTAACGTGGCACCCACACAACTTAGCCTCAGGCTCACCTTGGAAATGGGACCTTCCACTAGGAAATTGGTACACCACACATTTGGTCCTTCTGGGTAGGCTGGTTGAAGATCTTTCAGCTTCTCTATTATACTTTAAATTTGGTGGTGAAGACCCAAGATAGAGGGGTCATACAAAGAATCTTCCCCCCCCAATATTCATGTGGATACCCTAACATAGCCTCTATTCAGGTTGCTTGCTCCAGGGCATCCAGTAGCATCTCGATCTTTTGTTGTGTCCACGACATCTGGGTGAGGGGTAACAATGCTTTGATAAACTAATCCCTTTGGTGATTTGGTTCCATGGTATAAATGAGCTTACCAATTGCTACTTAAACCTTCGCATTAGTTCCCAGGAAGTTTCTCCCTCTTGTTGCTTTATCTCACACAGCTCTAACAACCCTTTCTGATTCATCTGGGGAAGTTTGAATTCTAGTACAAACTCCCTTTTAACCTCATCCACCACTGGATTCTGATATAACTCCGACCATTTTATGAACCACATGTTGATGGGCTTGTAGCCAACGAGTACGAGGTCTCCTCGATGTAAAGTACCAATTAGACCTCACACTGTTTGGGATAGGAGCCCCATCCGGTATGTGGACCCGGTTGCCACTGTGAATGTTTTCTTCTCTTGATTCAAATGAGAAGGTGCTAGAGTGGGGTGAGAGTGAAGTGCTCGGGTAGCGGAACAAAATCAGCCCAAGATTGACAAATTACAGAAATAGGTTTAAACAAGACACAACAACAATAAGAAGAGATAAACAATGAGAGTGATTAGTGAGCTAAAACCCCATTCGACATAATAAACAGGAACATTTCAGAGTTCAATTGCGAAGTAGTTCATAATAGGTCACTGTCATGGCAAGGAAAAAGTAAACATAGATTTGAAAGCAAAACATACATGCAACCACTATGTATCAAAACATAACATCTTGCGTATATGAAAGCACACATACAAATATAGTGAGATGCCAGACAGATAATACAATGACCATGAGTGAGCATGGGAATCAGTGCCAAAGATAAAAGAAAACATCGTATTAATATGTTGCAACTTTAAACACATATCATGCAATTGATCAATACCCAATAGCGAAACATGGGTTGTTCATACCATTTCCCGATGTCAAAACCCTAGCCCTACTATAAACCCACTCTCCTAGCTACCAAGAGCTAAGTGGCCTTAGCTCTCAAGCATCAATCAGCTATCTCTATTGGCCTCAACTCAAGTGCTGAAGTCCCTTTTTTGCTGAGGGATGAGGGGACATATATAGAGGTTATGTGACCATTCACCTACCGTGACCTTTGGCCTTCCCTCATGCCCTTTCAACTACCTTCATGCCTCTTGACCTTTCTCACTGCCCTCTCAAACCTATTGCTTAGTACCAGCTTAATTTCTCTCAGCTTAACTACTGACATCATAGGAGAACATTTCAATTATGATGAAAAGAAGACAAAGTTGTAGGGCGTTCATGTGGATCCTAGAATGCTTGTCACCATGGCGGTTTCCAGAGTACAAGACCAAATTGTGTGGCCCCTTGACTGCAAGGAATGCCATTGTAGTTTCCATAGTGTCTCGAACAATCATGTGAAACCGACTTATTTATTGATCGGGCATCCTAGCTGTAGGGCTTCCCACAAGTAACCCTAGATCTCTCCTCATAGGTTGAAGCTCTTGCTCTCTTATAACCTGTAAGACAATAACCATAGTTACACACGATGATAATTGAAGAGCCACACCATAAATGTAACTATAGATAAATAAATAACAATAATCATGAAAGCCTGAAATCAACTTTGGACCCTTGGATAGTCTTATCCTGTGCTATGGCAGTGTCAGAGCAGGTGGATTTGCAGAGTCTTCATATCATTCTTCATGGGTTAAAATCATAGTGAATCTAAATCATAACATCTTCCTTTCTTTCATGAATCAAATTTATACAATAGGATATTTGGGCAAAGGTGTGAGGAGCGCATGGTTAGCCACTGCATTTCAATGCTTCATGTCCCTTCATCTGGTGTATAGTAGAAAAGGTCCCTTATGCTCATTGCACAACATATATCTCGGTTTAGGACTGGTAGAAAAATTGCTAGAATCTATGTTCATCAATACAAATCACCAAATTCCTTGAGGTTCGCCCTTGGGTGAGAATTATGCTTCATATGTAGGCAGCATGGCTAATCTACATTGGTGCTTAAAGTGCCTGTATATGGAGTATCCTTTATAATTTTTAAGTGTGGAATGTTGCCAAGGAGAAGAAGACACATTTTATATGAGAGGAATTTGCTTATGTTTTCTCAACCAACCATCAACTCTAAGCACCTGACCTTTACATTTAATTTCAATTTCAGCTTATAATCGGGCCTGCATTCTTTGACATAGTCTAACAAGCCATGTTGGGTCCAATTATTAAAAGTTTGTTCACTTAGTTTTTTCATAACAGCGTAGTGTCACACTTCTAGGAGTGATTTGTTATTTTCCATAATCGCATAGTCACACCATTGTTAAGTCGCATCCTTGACTTCTTTCACTGAGGCACAAAACACGACCTCGTGACCTATGTGGGAGCCTGACTTACTGAAGGTCACATGGTCACAACTGCTGGCTAGTCGCACTTCTGGGAAGCTTACCTGAGGGATTGTAATGCAAACTAGTGACTTAGTCAAAAGTGCAACCTCCCTGGAGATCGCCAGGTCACCACACAGTGCAGGTCGCATCTCCTGGGAACTAGCCTGAGGTGTTCAAGTGAAACTTAGCGACCATTGGTCACATAGTAGAATTTTGAGTGAGATCGCACTTCTGGTTTCTTTCCTCAAGGTGCAAAGTCCAACTTACCGACTAGTGAGAGAAAATACTCCACTTCTGAGTTTGGTCCGATGATCCCGATCCCAAAAGACAGTCTAAGATGGAGCACATGATTCCAACCTTGTGTAGCTAAGATCCTGCCAGCAACTTTAGGAATGTCGAAAGAGTATTGAAACTTTTCTTCTTACTCCATCATGGGTCTCACATGCAGTGATCTCCTTTTGCTAAGTGATTTGGTGTGGTTGTATGGGCACGGGAAACTACTCATGCAAGTGGTTTTTTCATCTGATTTCTAAGAACCATTGCCAAACTTTGTCCGTGTTTCATCAGGATCGAGAAGCATTGTTAATGGTTAGTTCATCTCATCCCCTCCATGGCTTAGTATCATTTGACGAGAGAAATATTTCGTCTTCTTCGTGGGCATCGCTATAACGTTCATGTGTTGTGAGAATTATTTAATTCATTGTCATTTTGTGCACAGTGGAATGGCATGCATCCTATTGACCATCCTGTTCAGATGCGACTTCAACGCATAACCTGTTGCTCCACTGTGATTGATCGAGTCAAGGTTTTTCGCAAATATTTTAGGTACATATCTGGAGAATGTAATCTTGGAAGACTCTTCTGTTACATTAAGGTTTCATGTTTCCGAAGCCAAGTGGTTGATAGAGAGGGGAATTTCCAAGCTTGAATTAAAGGATCAAATCCTTCGTAATTATTTTGAGGAAGGTTCTCTGGATTCAGTCGTAACCAACTATCCCCTTAGCATCAAGCTCGTGGAACAGATAGCTGAGAGTTTGCAGATTCTCTTAGACTCCAATGTGTTTTCCACAGAATTTTAGAAACTAAAGGTCGAGAGGACCGAGGTAGAGCAATTCAAAGGAAAGGTACACTCTCTATATTTGGAGCAGTTTATTGCTCCGCTGGAGAAGGAAATTGCTTCAAATCACAAGCCTATCTAGACATCCTCCTTAAACATCATTGGTGCCATTGGTGTCTAAAATGTCAGGCAGGGAACTAACAAGACATATTGTTTAAGAAGCACATTTGGCTCCCAATACATCCTGGCTTGTAAGCTCCATCACTTCCGGAGGAGAAACATTCATCTCAAGCTGCTCAAGGGAAAAGGATTCAACCGTAGAAGCTATCCTTGCACCTTCATAGGAACTGGACTGTCCTTAGCAGACCCAAATACCAAGATTGTAGGAAACCTTGCACATTGAACCTACTCATCAAATGCTTCTCCTCATCACAATTGACGTGACCCATATTCACCTTGCCCTTCAAGCTATTTGCTACTTTCTTCCACTCTGGAACATGTTTTTCGCAGCGTCCACACCAGGGAGCATAACATTCAACAAGCCATTGATCTTTACTTTTGAAGGCAATGTCATTAAAGTTGCTTGAAGTGAGTACTAGTAATGAAATTTACGAACTTTTATTATTTCACCTAGTCTTCCCATTTAGCCGGCCTTTAACAATAGCTTTCAACTGCTAAATTGAAAATTCTGTTATTGTTTTGCATCCCTTGCTCTTTGATAGTCTAATGGGGGTTTGCTGGGAGTAAATACCTTAATGGTTGGAAACCCCTTGATTTCATATTCAATGACTATACCATGGTGCAAAAACTTAACAAGGACACCCCTTTCAAAATTTAGAACCTACGATGCCCATATGATACCCCTTATGCTCCATTTAAATCCCTGCAAAGAAAAAGGGATAAAAAATTAAAACCATGAAAATAATTTCATCTGGAGGTGATAGTAAAGTTGCAACTAAATTATACGAGTAAAACAAGAGGTGCTCGAGTTTGAAAATAAACACAACATTTAGGCACCTTACTGGACTTATGAATTAGAACCAATTTATGTGATGCTGAAAGCACTGGAGCAGTTATAGATTCAAGGGCACAAAGTAATATGGCAATTTGAGGAATCTTAATGCACTCGAGGGGATGAGGACCAAGACAAAGCAGGGTTATTATCATGATGTATTATCACAAACCCTTCTACATATGTGTGATCATGCTTCAAGGTTATTCAAGAAGAGCTTAAAGTGACATGAGTACTTCGATCAGATATATCTAGAGCTACAAGGATGCAAGGGTAGTATATAATCTTTGCAAGCCCTAATGCTCATGTGGAGGTGTAGAGCCAATCAAGAACTTAGGGGAATATAACATGCAATCATCTTTCCTATGATGCCCGACAATGTCGATGGAAAAACACTCTTAGCGGGAGGCGAGTTAGGTCAATGTAGGAGAGGGATCACCTTTTCCCATCTAGGGTTTTGCCTAAAACTCAATACTTCCAATCGTAAGGAAAGCCAAATTGCATGTATGCCTACTCAAAAATAGGACATCTACTGATCACGATGTGAACATGTGAAGATGAGTTTTAAAATCATGAGAGACTCTTAACGTATTAATGAAGCTATTGACCTTTGAAACCCTAATGTGATTTTGAGGCCTACATCTTAGATAAGACATGATGCGTGAATTCTATGCATGAAACATGAGTGGGTGCACCAAAGGGGTTGGATAGGCAAGGTTGCTGGAAGAGAAAATGGTTGGGGTCCTTTTAAAAAACCCTAGAAGTTCGGGGTGAGTAGTGGGTTACCCAAAATTTTGAATATGAAAAAAAAATTGGGTGGTGTTGTAGTGGCTACAACAATTGGTGAACCACTGGTAGAATCTAGTATCTCTGTCAACACCCCTATAGTAGTCTGAGTGTGAATAATGATGCAAGGGGATATTTAATAGGCGCTATGGGCACCTATTGCATTGCCACAACCTTTGCTTATATGCCTTCCCTCGTGCCTCAGCTAGGTCTTTCCAGTCAGTAAACAACCCATTGACAGTTCATACATGCTAGTAGTTGATGATGATGTAAAGAACAAGGTAGAGGGCTTATTGTATTCACAGTTTAGAATGTAAGTTTTTGGTGTTGCTCCACTGCTAGTGGACCTGGACTGTACCTCGATGGAGTCACTCCAAGAAGTCACAAATGTTGCTCTGCTGCCAGTGAGCCTGGTCAATACCTTGATAGAGTCATTGCATTACCTCTCTACGTAGGAAGCCTTTCTCGATCCTTTACCCTTTATTTGGTTTCATTTTATTTTACGTGTGCATTTGCACTTATTTCTGGGCATTCATTGCACCAGGGCGGATGAGGGATCTTGACTTATTTTATGAGCAAGAGAGGTTGATTCTTGTTTGACAGAAACTAAGAGATATCCTGATTTAGGTTTTCCCTCATGCCAAGCTTCCACATTTCATTTCCAACCAGTAAGTGAAAACAAACACAAGTCATTGAAACAATCAAGACCACGTTGGGCACTAGGTTCAAGTTATGGGTATAGGTCATTCAAACAAATTAGGGTTCCCCATGCGCAATTTGTTCTTATCTTCCCTTTTAATAAACTAAACTCGTAGGATAGATCTCCAGGATGCAAATTTGATGACTAGTTCCAAGAGAATCTACTCATAGGTGTAGCCAGCACAACTTCACACCATCATTAGGGCTAGGGTTTCAGATCTAAGATTAAGGTGACTAGGAAACTATCCTGGGGCTTTCAAATAGGCATGAAGAGGTCGAAGCAATGCACTTTTAGGTTGGAGCAAGAGAAAAAAAGGTGTTATAAATCTATTCAAGACACCACAAGTTTGAAAACTTTAGGTTCAAAAGGGCTCATGTAGCGGCATGCAACAGAGGCAAAATTTCCAGGCTAGGTCAAAGGTGAGTGTGTGCCAAGCGAGAAGGAAAGTGTATGATGTAATGCAGCAAACAAGGCTAATGACATAATGTAATGCTATGTGCAGAAGAGATCAACCACTTGGAATTAAAGGACCAATGCAATGCATATGCAGATATTTCATGAATTCCATGCAACAATGAACAAATGCAAGGACATGAGTGCAAAAATAACAAGCAAGAAACTAACTACCAATGGTAGAGAAAATGACAAATTTAAATCATAAAGAAAAATCTAATCAGCGAACTAAGAGAAACTAAAACCTAACTAGTCTAAGACCCTAAATCCTAATTTAACCAAAGCATAGGTCAAGTTATGTGAAATCAAACTTCCAATGCAGCCACCGCAGTAGTTCCCAACCTGCAAAAACAAGGATGACAACAATTAGAATTTGTGGAAAGAGTTGTGAAAAACATAACATGTTTACCTGTAAAGCATGCACAACAACAAGAACATCGCATCCACCTACAGGGAAATGTGTCAAATATGTCCTTTCAAGGTGAACTACAACCTAATCCTAGTAAACCGAACCACAAGTGTGAAATTTATAGTCATCCAACCATAACATACATATGTTTATGCTTAACCCTAAATCTAATGCAAGTAAGGAAAGATGCTATCAAATAGTAAAGGAATCTCCTAGATTGATCTGATCAACAAACCTATCATGATGTAGAGGATGATCAACTTGATAACCATGAAAATAGGGGCCACTGTTGGGAGTAACTGAAATCCCTAAGGATTCAAACATAGGATCCCTAATTTTAGAAACCCTAGTTTGAAATTGTTTATGGACTTCGTCAAGGACGTGAGGACCTAACATAACCATTAGCGAAAGATGAAGTGCCTCATCATCGTGGCCAACCTCTAAAACTTCAAATGACACACCATCTAATATTAGTAGCTTCACAAGATTTGTAGATGAATGTATACGGTTATTGTTGCTTGTGACCAGACAACTATCAGTGAATATATTGTGGATTGGATTCATCGTCTGAATATTGACAGATCGGTAGCTCAACAGATCAAATTTTTAGATTCCCAAAAATGAATTGAATCAACCAAAAGAGTCTCAGATAGAGGTGAGGTCAAGAGATTTCCCCATCCCCTATAGGATACTGTAAGACATCATTTGATTGTGTATGTTGCTAAACTATATTGGTTGGGAGACAATAAAAAATATTCGAGACAATGGCCAGAGCACTCCCTTCAACAAAAAAATTAGGGTATAGAGGTTGATGTGCATTAGTCGAAAGGTGATGGAAATATTTTCTCAGAGAGACATTGCTCAAATCATAGGGTTTCCAAGATAAGCTCACATCTTGCGAGATGATGCTATGATGACCGCGATGCGCAAAACACCTAATTTCAGAAACTTAATTCGACTTGGTTCAGGGGTCTCATGAGGAATGTCATAACCTGACATAACCATCAATGGAAGCTGAAGTTCCTTAACTTCCTGATGAGTCCCTAAATGTTTCAAAGTTGGGTCAGCGAATTCTAGTGGCTTCGTAGGATCAACAGATGGATACGTAGGATAATCACTAGAGGCATGAGCAAACATATTCCCGATAAAATGAGAATTCCTGAAATCACCAATTTGATCAAGTTGGCTATCTAACACATAAGGTTCTTCTTGGATTGGGAGTGAAAAGGGATTAATGAGTGAAACAACTTGAGCCGGGTGAGATGCATGGCCCTCTCCCTCACTTGTAAAATACTATGAGTGGAAAATATCAAGCATAAGGGATTCAAACTCTACATCCCTTGACTGTGAAACATCACCCCCATGTACATGACTGCAATCAATGCGAGGAAGATAAATATGTGAATTTTTTGAAGATACCACCGATGCAGTAGACCCATGGACGAAATTAGGGTATAATGGATGCAAAGGGTTAGATGAAGGGGCTCCGAATGGACCCAGACCCACATTCATCCCATTTACATTTGCCAAAGAGAAAGACGGATTTGTAGGCCTAATGTTGTCCATGGATTTGATAGGATAATCAACTTTACTTGAGACAAGACCAAAGCCATCATGCGCAGGTAAATAAGATCCCAAGATATAGTGAGAGGTATGTTGAATGGACATGATTGGTGTTCCATTAGCATAAAGAGATGTTATGTAATTTTCATATTCAAGACCAAAAGAATGTATGAGGGATTTAGAGGCGAGACGATCAGATCCGTTTCCCAGAAAGCACTGTTCATTGTTTGCACCATTATGGCCACAATATTATTATGTAACAAGTCAAGAGGAGAATGAGAAATCCCACAAATAGTAATATCTTCCTCGGGGGGTTGAGGTTGTTCTAGATTCAGAGAGATAGGCAAAAAAAAATTACGGGTATAATCTGGACACTTTGCAATCTACAAATTATGATGATACTCATGTGCAACGGGACTTATTTCTAATTGAAAATGTTGTAAAGAAACGAAAACCAATCATTGAAATTTAATATTCAAATATTTCCAGTTGACATCACTTTCAGGAAATTCAAAACAAAGATGCACATATTTGAAAGAAAAATCCTCTAAAGATTCCTTAGGTTTCATCCTAAGCTCATTTATCCTCTTTAACATCGTACCTGTCAAATTCTTGTTGGAGCTTACTGATGAGTTGCTCGAACAAACGAATTGACGCTGTTGGCAACATGTGGGACCATTTCTTGGTGCGAACTTCAAGGACGAGGGAGAAAAATGCACAAGCAAACTCTTCATCATCGATCTCAAAAGACTCACAAAACTCGAGGAAGTCAGAAATGTGCTTGATTAAAGGTGTTCCATCCTCACCATCAAACTTTAACTAAGACAAGTGATGGAGCTGCTCTTGGGAAATGGAAAATCAAAAAATAGACAAACCAGACAAACACCCCAGGAGAAAGATTTTGGTCATAGAGATTAACAAATATGAGACAAAACTGCAGGCTCCAAGGGCTCAGCTTGTCAACTAGCCCTCCTTCTAGTGCCAATTTTTTGACGAGCCAAAATGTACCACCAACAAGTAAGCGGTCTCCTCGTGTAAAGTCCCAATTAGACCTCACACCGTTTAGGATAGGAGCCCCGTCCGATATGTGGGCCTGGCTACTGCCATGAATGTTTTCTTCTCTTGGTTATCAAGTGAAAAGGTGTCAGAGTGGGGCGAGAGTGAAGTGCTCGTGTAGCAGAACAAAATCAGCCCAAGAATGACAAATTGTAGAAAGGGGTTTAAACAAGTCACAAAAACAATAAGAAGAGATAAACGATGAGAGTGATTAGTGAGCTAAAACCCCATCGGACATAATAAACATGAACATGTCGAAGGTCAATTGCGAAGTAGTTCACAATAGGTCACCCACATGGCAGGAAAAAGTAAACACAGATTCGAAGCGAAACATACATGCAACCACTATGTATCAGAACATAACATCTTGCGTATATGAAAAAACACATAGAAATATGGTGAGTTACCAGACAGCTAATAAAACGACCATGAGTGATCATGGGAATCAGTGCCAAAGATAAAAGAAAAACTCTTATTAATATGCTACAACTTCAAATACATATCATGCAATTGGTCAATACCCAATAGTGTAACATGGGTTGTTCATACCATTACCCGATGTCAAAACCCTAGCCCTACTGTAAACCCACTCTCCTAGCTACCAAGAGCTGATTGGCCTTAGCTCTCAAGCATCAATCAGCTATCTCTATTGGCCTCCACTCAAGTGCTAAAGTCCCTTTTTTGGTGAGGGATGAGGGGACATTTATAGAGGTTATGTGACCATTCACCTACCATGACCTTTGGCCTTCCCTCATGCCCTTTCAACTACCATAATGCCTCTCGATCTTCTTCACTGCCCTCCCAAACCTACTACCTAGTACATGCTTAATTTCTCTCAGCTTAACTATTGAAATCATAGGAGAACATTTACATTATGATGAAAAGAAGACAAAGTTGTAGAGGGTCCTTGTGGATCCTGGAATGCTTGTCACCAAGGCAGTTTCTAGAGTACAAGACCAAATTGTGTGGCCCCTTGGCTGCGAGGAATGCCATTGTGGTTGCCATAGTGTCTTGATAAGTCATGCGAAGCCAACTTATTTATTGATCAGGAATCCTAGCTACAGGACTTCCCACAAGTAACCCTCAGATCTCTCCTCATAGGTTGAATCTCTCACTCTCCTATAACCTGTAAGATAGTAACCATAGTTATACACAATGATAATTGAACAACCACACCATAAATGTAACCATAGATAAATAAATAACAATAATCATGAAAAATGAAATCAACTTTGGACCCCTAGATAGTCTTATCCTATGCTATGGCAGTGTCAAAGTGGGTGGATTTACAGAGTCTTCATATCATTCTTCATGGATTAAAATCATAGTGAATCTAAACCTTAACCTCTTCCTTTCTTTCATGAATCAAATTTTATACAATAGGATGTTTGGGCAAAGGTGTGAGGAGTGCATGGTTAGCCACTGCATTTCAATGCTTCATGTCCCTTCATCTGGTGTATGGTAGAAAGGGTCTCTTATGCTCATTGCACGACATATATCTTGGTTTGGGACTGGTAGAAAAGCTGGCAGGACCTATGTTCATCAGGCATTGACCCCCTTCCTTTAAGCTCTGAGAAATATTTTCTTAAATACAAATCATCAAATTCCTTGAGATTTTCCCTTGGGTGAGAATTATGCTTCATATGTAGGCAACATGGCCAATCTACATTGTCACTTACAGTGCCTACAGATGGACCAACCTTTCTGATTCTTGAGTGTGGAATGTCGCCGGGTAAAAGAAGACACATTTTATATGAGAGGCATTTGCTTCTCCTTTCTCAACCAACCATCAACTCTAAGCACCTGACCTTTACATTTAATTTCAATTTCGGCTTATAGTTAGCCCTACATTCTTTGACATAGTCTGACAAGCCATGTTGGATATAATTATTAAAAGGCCATTCACTTATTTTATTCATAAAAATGTAGAGTCGCACTTCTGGGAGTGATTTGTTATTTTCCCATAGTCGCATAGTCGCACCGTTGTTAAGTCACATCCCTAGCTGCTTTCACTGAGGCACAAAATGTGACCTCATGACCTATGTGGGAGTTCAACTTATCGAAGGTCGCATGGCCGCAATTGCTGGCTAGTCACACTCCTGGGAAGCTCGCATGAGGGATTGTAACGCAATCCAGTGACTTACTCAAAAGTGCAACCCCCCTAGAGATCGCCAGGTCACCACACAGTGCAGGTGACATCTCTTGGGCACCAGCCTAAGGTCTTCGAGTGTGACTTAGTGACCATTCGTCACAAAATAGCATTTTGAGTGAGGTCGCACTTCTGGTTTCTTTCCTTAGGGTGCGAAGTTCAACTTAGCGACTAGTGAGAGAAAGCACTCCAATTCTGAGTTTGGTCCAATGATCTTGATCCCAAAAGACAATCTGAGATGGAGCACATGATTCTAACCTTGTGCATCCAGGATCCTGCCAAGAACTTTAGGAATGTCGAAAGAGTATTGAAACTTTTCTTCTTGCTCCCTCAAGGGTCTAACACACAGTGATATCCTTTTTCTGAGTGATTTGGTGTGGTTGTATGGGCACAGGCAACTACTCATGTGAGCAATTTTGTCATCTAAGTTCTGAGAACCTTTTCCATGTTTCATTAGGATCAAGAAGCACTATTAACGGTTAGTTCATCTCATCCCATCCATGGCTCAGTGTCCTTCGACGAGAACAATATTTTGGATTCTGCATGGGCATCGCTATAACGTTCAGGTGTTGTGAGAATTATTTAATTCATTGTCATTTTGTGCACAGTGGCATGACATGCATCCTATTGACTGTCCTATTCAAATGCAACTTCAATGCACAACTCGTTGCTCCACTGTGATTGATCGAGTCAAGATTTTTCGCAAATAGTTTAGGTACATTTCTAGAGAATGTAATCTTGGAAGGCTCTTCCATTGCATTAAGGTTTCATGTTTTCAAAGCCAAGCGGTTGATAGAGAGGGGAATTTCCAAGCTTGAATTAAAGGATCAGATCCTTTGCAATTATTTTGAGGACAGTGCTCTAGATTTAGTCGTAGCCGACAACCCCCTCAGCATCAAGCTCGCAGAACAGATAGTGGAGAGTTTGCAGATTCTATTAGACTCTGATGTGTTTTCCATAGAATTGGAGAAACTAAAGGTCGAGAGGACCGAGGAAGAGAAATTCAAAGGAAAGGTACACTATCTATATTTGGAGCAATTTATTGTTTTGTTGGAGAAGGAAATTGCTTCAAAGCGCAAGCCTATCCAAACATACTCCTTAAACCATCGACGGTGCCAATGGTGTCTAAAATGTCGGGCAAGAAACTAACAAAACATATTGCTGAAGAAGCACGTTTGGCTCCCAATACATCCTGGCTTGTAATTTCCATCACTTCCAGAGGAGAAACATTCATCTCAAGCTGCTCAAGGGAAAAGGATTCAATCACAAAAGTTGTCCTTACACCTTCATAGGAACTGGGCTCTCCTTATCAGACCCAAATATGAAGATTGTAGGAAAGCCTTTCACATTGAACTTGCTCATCAAACTCTTCTCCGCATCAAAATTGACATGACTCATATTAACCTTGCCCTTCAAGCTATTTGTGGCTTTCTTCCACTCTGGAGCAAGTTTTTTCACAGCGTCCACACCAGGGAGCATAACATTCAATAAGCCATTGATCTTTACTTTTGAAGACAATGTCATTAAAGTTGCTTGAAGTGAGTTCCACTGATGAACTTTATGAACTTTTGTTATTTGATCCAATATCCCCATTTAGCCAGTCTTTAACAATAGTTTTCAATTGCTGAATTGCAATTTTTGCTATTGTTTGCATCCCTTGCTCTTTGATAGTCTAATGGGTGTTTTCCAAGAGTAAATACCTTAATGGTTGGAAATCCTTTGATTCCTTATTCAATGACCATACCATGGTGCAAAAACTCAACAAGGACACCCGTGTTAGAATTTAGAGCTTGCGGTGCCATATGATACCCAGGAGCGGCGAGTGGTGGTGGAGTTATCTTGAGTCTCAGAGGCTCAAATGAGCTGCATTTTGCATGGGGTCTAGGCCATGAAACAAACAATCGAGCGAAGGCTCTTGCTCTGTGGCAGGGTCTAAATCTGGCTATCAAGAGGAATTTCCTATCCATCTCAGTCTTTGGAGACTCTAGACTAATTATCCAGGCTATGAACCCTTAAAAGAACCCTTCTCAGGTACAATTAGTCTCTACACTAAAAAAAAATCAGGCTAGTTTTTCCCAGGTTTCACAAAATATCCTTCTTTCATATTCTGAGGAAGTTAAACTCACAGGTGGACTTGGAAGCCAATCTAGGCTCTCTCCAGAGCAGGAGATCACTGTTAGTAAATGATATTGAATCGAACTGTAGAATTCCATAATTCTGGAGAAGGCTGGGCCTCTGTTCCTCTGAGAAATCCTATGTTTTAGATTACTCTCCAATACCCAAAGCTTCGGGACTGGATCAAAATGAGCTGGCAGCTGTTAGGAGACTCATACTCATCTACAAGCAAAAAATCAAAACGCAACCCCGTCATTTTTCCTCTCTGCTCTCTGTTGGAATTCATTGCTGCGTCATTCTGCAATCAGTTGGGTAGGTGCTGGGGGGTTCACGAGGGCTACATCAAGGCTAGTTTAGATAGCATAAAGGCCTTTGCTACAATTTATGATGAAATAGCAAGCAATGCCAGCAATGTTGACACCTCACTTGGAAAACTTGAGCACAAAGTAAGAATCCACCAGACAAACCAAAAGAAAATAAGCAATGAGCTATTGGAAGTCTCGGCAATGAAAATCCAGTGTGATGGGTCTCCTCTCTGCAAGCAAGGAAGTAGAGCTAAGATGTAGCAAGAAAACGTAGTAGAAAATCAAGATGCCACTCTGAAACTAGATCAAGTGCATATTCAAGCCATTATCTACAAACACAGTGTAATCCCATCAGCGTACTTATCAGAAGCTAAATGTACTCTCCTCGCCTCCTATCAAAACGAAAGAAAAATCTGTAACAAGGAAACATAGAGTAGCCCTGTTAAAGCCCTTGGCAGCTATTTTTCTGAATCTTAAATAAAATCTAGCCATTATTGTCAAAAAAAAAATTGCAACTAAATTATACGAGTAAAAAAAGAGGTGCTCGAGTCCGAAAATCAACACAACATTTAGGCACCTTGCTAGACTTATGAATTGGAAGCAATTTATGTGATGCCGAAAGAAATGGAGCAATTATAGATTTAAGGGTGTAAGGTAATATGGCAATTTGAGGAAAATTAATGCATTCGAGGGGATGAGGACCAAGACAAAGGAGGGTTATTATCATGATGTATTATCACAAACCCTTATGCATATGCGTGATCATGCTTCAAGGTGAGTCAAGAAGAGCTTAAAATGACATGAGTACTTCGATCACATATGTCTAGAGCTACAAGGATGCAAGGGTAGTATATAATGTTTGCAAGCCCTAATGCTCATGAGGAGGTGTAGGACCAACCAAGAACCTAGGGGAATATAACATGCAACCATCTCTCCTATGATTCCTAACAATGTCAATGGAAACACACGCTTAGTGGGAGGTGAGTTAGGTCAAAGAAGGAGAGGGATCACCTTTTCCCATTTAGGGTTTTTCCCAACCTCAATGCTACCAATCGTAAGGAAAGCCAAATTGCATGTATGCCTGCTCATGAATAGGACATCTACTGATCACGATGTGAATCATGTGAAGATGAGTTTTAAAATCATGAGAGACTCTTAACTTATTAATGAAGCCATTGACCTTTGAAACCCTAATGCGATTTTGAGGCCTACATATGAGATAAGACATGATGTGTGAATGTTATGCATGAAACACGAGTGGGAACACAAAAGGGTTTAGATATGAAAGGTTTTCGGGAGAGCAACTGGTTGGGGTCCTATCAACAAACCCTAGAAGTTCGGGGTGAGTAGTGGGGTACCCAAAATTTTGAATATGACCAAAAATTTGGGTGGTGTTGTAGTGGCTACAACACCACCTCAAGGACCTTTCCCTAAGAGTGGTCTGGAATTCTATCAACTTCATGTTGTAAGACATCTAGCGAGCCCTCCAGATAGCCTCCCATAGGTACCAGAGTTGTGTTGAAAATAGCAATAAGAAATGATAAAAATAGAATCCAGAAATTCCAATTTTAATTTGTCCTTGAATTAAAATTGTGAATTAAAAACGAATTTAGTCTCGCCAGCTGCTTGGAAATAATTAATTAATTCATTATGGATTAATTAGTTGGATAAATTCAAGTTAGAAGTCTTTATAAAGTCATGCAACAGTTATCCCTTAAATTAATTAGATTATCCCTTAATTAAGGAGATAAGATTGAGTTATATTTGAGTATTATTTAGTTATCTCAATTTACTGAGTTAAGTCCAGTTAAATTAGTTCCAAACTGTTTGGGGAGCTAATTGTGAGTTATCAGTCAGTTGATGCATGCATGCACTCAACCAGTGTACTCCAGATAACTGAAGATTCCCTCATTAGAAAATCATGCATGTCTATTCTGAGAAATGCCCGGTTGAGCTAAATGTCAAGGATAGTGTACTATCAATTGCATGTTTTCTCCTATAAAGGAAACTCATGCATGTATTCATGGCAAGGTTCCTTGAGGATTGCGCAGTTTTGACAGTGTGTTAGAGCAACGTGTGAGAGTAGTGTTCCACTGGGTGAAGGAGATCATCCCAGAGGAATTGCGCAAGGAAATAGGATATTAGAGGGCAGAAAGGAAGGCTTGTGAAAAGCTTTGATTTCCAGTGAGCATCTAGGAGGATTGTACTGAGACCTGGCTAGTTGTGAGAGCTAAGGCTTTGTATAATTCTAATGTATTTCCACCTTGTATGATAATATAGATAGTTGGGTTTTTAACTGAGGCTTTCCCTTGAGTATTTTCTGTGTTTCATGTGCATTGATTCTTCTTCTTCTGGTTATATTTGTTCAGCTTTGATTAAGCTCGATCTTTAAGCTTCCGCAAAGAAAATTGATAGTAGAAGTAGATTATAGTATTTTTCTTTGGTATGTTGCATTATCGGGTTAATCTACAATCAGATTTTTTACATAGGTATCAGAGCGAGATTTGTAGAGAATTTGTAGAATTTCTACATGGTATTAGAGGTAGCTGATTTATAGAGAAATTTCTACATGGTATCGGAGCTAGGTTTATCAAATCCAAATTTAACGGAGCAGTGAATAGTATACGAAGAAGAGAATTCGAAGTTTGAAGTTCGGGGTTGCAGGTGCAAATCAAATTCTTATCATGCTTCAAGGTTGGCGAATGGTTTTCTATGGCTCAAGACTCAAGTATGCCTTGGAAGGCAGCTCAAATTACATAGCATGGAAAGATTGCATGGAGGCTATATTAGAAGACAATGGCTTGAAGGATTTCATTGATCAAGAAATCCAAAAGCCAGGTTCAACTAATGCACAAGATTTGGCTGAGTAGAAGAAGTGTGTGGTGAGGGTGAGATGGATCATCCTTGAGGGAGTTCGAGACCATATTGTCTCTAGTCACCACGGGAAGGATACTCCATATTCAATGTGGTAGACATTGAAGGACCTCTACTAGAACAGTAGCGACCAGAGGAAATTGGCTCTCAAGGATAAGCTTCGAAGAATCAAGATGGACAATGATGATACTATTTCCACATATCTGAACAAACTCACCACTTGCAGAGATAAGCTTGGTAGTGTGGGAATAACTACTGCTGATGATGATATGGTGAGCCTTGCTCTCCTTGGCCTTCCAAAGAGCTAGAATAGCCACCAGAACTCTGCGAATGGAAGGGAGAAACTGTCGGATTGGGAACGACTATGGTCAGATCTCATGAAGGAGGAGATCAGGAGGAGCACTCGAGATGGTTCTTCATCCAAAGATGATGATGAAGAAAATCTTGCCTTAGCGAGTAAGGCAAGGAAAAGGAAGGGGAAGGATTCCCATTCCAAATCGAATTCTTCTGATGGAGGGAAGAAGGGTGACAAGTCTAAAGTGAGATGCTTTAATTGTCACGATATGGGACATTATGGGACTAATTTCCCATTGAAGAAGTCCATGAAGGGATCCTTGGATGGATCGGAAAGTGAGGCATTGGCCTGTCAGTTCGAAATGGACTTTACCCTCATCGCATACATGTTGTCATCGATGATGGGTTGTGTCTGGTATCTTGAAAGTGGAGCCTCATTCCACATGACTGGTGATAAAAGTTTATTCAGTGCCTTGGAGGAGAAAGACCTCAAGATGCACATAGAGATGGGTGACAATGAAAGGTATAATGTTTTAGGAGTGGGCACAATTTATTTTAAGAGGGAGCATGGAGCTCATATCACCTTGACATATGTGAAGTATGTGCATGGACTGAAGAAGAACTTGGTATCAATCGAGATGTTGGAGGAAAAAGGCTACAATGTTGTCTTCAGTAAAGGAAAGGCATTCGTTAGACACATCACCACGAGACAGGTGAAACAGATCGGTTCACAAGTCAAGAACCTGTATGCTCTTGAGGTTCAAGATGCATGCAAAGCCTTGAGGAGCATGGCAAATGTTAGAGAATTGGTGGTTGAGAGGGAGAGTAAATTACCTCTCAACATGTAGCCCCAAAAGAAGTCTCAGACAATTGTGGAGGAGCCACAATTGGAGAAGTGGGCAGAGGGATCACATGCAGCCATACCTCCAGGTGTGAGGTGGGGTGATGTGAAGTTATAGTCCCAAGAAGGCTAAAATTGCGTAGGGTCCATTGAGAGGTTTTATCTCATGGATCATACCTTGCTACGAGAGCCCAAAGTACATAGTAGCAGGAGGAATCAGTGGGATTGATGCAGTCAAAGATCAAAGTGACAGAGGCTAGAGCAATCAGATACTGAAGAGCGCAGAGAAGGATTGACAAAAGTGCAGAAAGGTAGAGTTAGCCGAAGCGCAAAGTTTTCAGTTGACAGAGGCAATAGTAGTCAGAGACTTTGATGACAGATGCATCATACTAGTTCAGGTTTTTTTTTTTTGTTTTTGTTTTTTGTTTGTTCTTGATTTTGTTTTTGTTTTTGTTTTTTTTTTTTGTTTTTTTTTGGAGTTGTTGGAGCAACAACACTAGAGAGAAGTGTTGCATGTAGAACATTCCAAAGGTTCAGGATCAGGATCTAGTTGAATTCCTTTCTTGTTGAGAGGGAGTGTTGAAAATAGCAACAAGAAATGATAAAAATAGAATCGAGAATTTTCCAATTTTAATTTGTCCTTGAATTAAAATTGTGAATTAAAATCAAATTTAGTCTCACTAGCTGCTTGGCAATAATTAGTTAATTCATTATGGATTAATTAGCTGGAGAAATTCAAGTTAGAAGTCTTTCTGAAGTCATGCAACAATTATACCTTAAATTAAGGAGATTATCCCTTGATTAAGGAGATAAGATTGAGTTATATTTGAGTTGTAATTAGTTAACTCAGTTTACTGAGTTAAGTCTAGTTAAATTAGTTCCAAACTATTTGAGGAACTAATTGTGAGTTATCAGTGAGTTGATGCATGCATGCACTCAACTAGTGTACTCTAGATAACTGAAGATTCCCTCATCAGAAACTCATGCATGTCTATTCTAAGAAAGACCCATCTGAGCTAAATGTCAAGCGCAGTGTACTATCAGTTGCATGCTTTCTCTTATAAAGGAAACTCATGCATGCAGAAGGAATAAGGTTCCTTGAGGATTGTGCAGTTCTGACTGTGTGTTAGAGCAGTGTTACACTGGGTGAAGGAGATCATCCCAGAGGTAATTGCGCAAGGAAATAGGAGCTTGGAGGGTAGAGGAGAAGGCTTGTGAGAAGCTTTGATTGCTTGTGAGCATCCAAGAGGATTGTGTTGAGAGCTGGCTAGCTATGAGAGCGAAGGCTTTGTATAATTCTGATGTATTTCCAGGGGCTCGATTGATAAGGAGAGGAACTATGAGTTGCTCGACTGATTAAGGAGAGGATGCGAAAGAAGGCTCCTTGTATGATAATACAGATAGTGGGGTTTTTAGCTGAGGCTTTCCCCAAATCATGTTCATGTGTTTCATGTGCATTGATTCTTGTTCTTCTGGTTATATGTGTTCTGCTTGATCTTGCTCAATCTTTAAATCTTCCGCAAATTGATAGTAGAAGTAGATTATAGTATTTTGATTTGGTATATTGCATTATCGGGTTAATATACAGTCAGATTTTCTACATGGTCTTAGAGAGAGATTTGTAGAGAATTTGCAGAATTTCTAAATGGTACCAGAGGTAGCTGATCTGTAGAGAAATTTCTACAGTAATGATGAAAAAGTATGCATCCAATAAAAATAATTTTGGGTAGATACAACTAAATCCAATCAAAAGAAACATGCGCTTTAATTGCCACTGAAAATATAAGACGATAAACATGAATGGTGAAAATTGTATTTTAATTACTATTGATAAGATAAGATGGTAGGCATATAATATAAAGTGAAACTAGATATTTGATTCCACAAATCCAAAGATAAAATTGTTTTACAAAAACCATGATGATAACAAACAACACTCACATTAAGGGCCTCAGATCCAACATCCCACTGACGAAATGCATTTCCTTTGAGTACGATAAGAATGTAGACATGATCAAATATCTCATTGATGATAACAACAAGCACTTACATTGATGATCTCAAAACGAACATCCCATTGATGGAATGCATCACCATTGGGAATGGTAAGAACATAGACATGATCAATGCTCTCAAAAAACATGATGACAACAATGAGCACTCATATTAATGACCTTAAATCCAACACCCCACTGATTAAATGCATTCCTTATATGTACAATAAGAATAGTGAAACCAAATTTTCATTCTATAAAGCTAAAGAAGATTTTGTTTTATAAAAACCATGATGATATGAACATGCACTCACATTGATGACCTCAAAGTAAACATCCCATTGATGAAATGTATTGTGTTTGCACATGGTAAGACCATAGACATGATCAAATATCTCATTGGTGATATCAACGAGCACTAACATTGATGATCTCAAAGCCAACATCCCATCAATGAAATGCATTTCCTTTGAGTACGTTAAGAACATGTAGACATGGTCAAAGCACTCAAAAACCATGATGATAAAATGAACAATCACATTGATGGCCTTCAAGCCAACATATTACTGATCAAATGCATTTCCTATGAGTACAATAAGAACAATGAAACCAAATATGAATTCCACAAAGGCAAAGAAAAATTTGTTTTACAAAACCATGATGATACCAACAAGCACTCACATTAATGACCTCAAACCAACAGCCCATCGATGAAATGCATTGCCTTTGAGTATGGTAAGAACATAGACATGATCAAAGATCTCATTGATGATAACAATGAGCACTAATATTTAAAACCTTAAATCCAACATTCCACCAATGAAATACATGATGTTTGAGTAAGATAAGAACATAGACATGGTCAAATATATCAAAAACCATAATGATAACAAATGAGCACTCACATTGATGAACTCAAAGGCAACATACCACTAATCAAATGCATTTCCTAAGAGCATGGTAAGAATATTGGAACCATATATCAATTCCACAAAGCCACACACACACACACACACACACACACACACACACATATATATATATATATAGTCTTAATTGACATATGTCAAAATTTTGAATCAAAAGGGGATCCATCATTTGGAAAAAGTGCTTGAGGGCATGAATGCATTGAAAAACACAACACACACACACACACACACACACACACACACACACACACACACACACACACACACACACACACACACACACAAGAGATGCGATTTGCAATATGCATTGAAAACTAAATCTATTTTAAATATATATGGTTTCAACACATTCATGCCCTTAGTCTCTTTGTCCTAATGATGCACCCCCTTTCAGATTTGAATGCCATCATAAATTAACACTCTGGATAATTTAATTTTTTATTCTACCAACACCAATAACAAAAGTTTTAAAACTTTGATGATAACAACAAGCACTCAGATTGAAGACCTCAAAGCCAACATCCCACTGATGAAATGCATCGCCTTTGACTACATAAGAACATATACATGATTAAAGCTCTTATTGAATGCCATCAACAATTAACACTCTGGGATAATTTAATTTTTTATTCTACCAACACCAATAACAAAAGTTTTAAAACTTTGATGATAACAACAAGCACTCAGATTGATGACCTCAAAGCCAACATCCCACTGATGAAATGAATTGCCTTTGACTACATAAGAACATAGACATGATTAAAGCTCTTATTCCATTCCAAAATATAGTTATCTCCAATAGATTACATGGAGATACATCTTATCATAATTCTTTTAAACCTAGAACCCAATTTCCCCTTTGTTCCCTTTGATTTAATACGAACCATCAAAATTCAACTTCTTCGAAATTCTAATAACATACAACCCTTCAAGCTCATGCATAACAAAACCCAACTGGATTTTTTGCATTGCCATAACAAGCCATGATATCTATTTCATCATCTTATCCACCATTGCAATTACAACCTCACCTTCATCCACTTTATAACCCATTTAAAACCTTAACAAACAATATATTACAATTCATATTATAATGATAAGCAATGTTAAATATAAAATGATATATATAAAATGAGGTGATTTTATGAAGCCACTTTCTCATTCTCATGACTCTGTTTTGCACCCTAATACTCCTAACCACACTTTAATTCAAACTCACTTAAAGTAATGTGCAGTGATTTCAAGTTTGTAATCAATATAAGTATGTAATAACATAGATCTACACACTTCCAAATTTGTTGTTTGCTTTATATTTTAAATTTATTATAGTTTAAAGCTAAATGTTCATCTTATGGCAGGTGTTAATTTTATATTTCGAATTTTCCTGGTTAGAACGATCTAATTGTTTTAGAAATTTTATGAATTTATTTTCCTTATTGGGACAAAGGGCTTTACAATATAATAATTCCAACCAAGATCTGAATTCATACTTGAGTGAATATCAAAATTTCAATTAAAAATTAACAAAATGTAACAAATTTGATTCAAAATTTTAGTTAAAAAGAAATATAATAAAATGTCTATTATGCAACCAACTTGCAAATAGATAGATCAACGACTTAAAAATTATCCTCTTCAAGCGGGAAACCTCCTTTACATTACATAAATGAATAATTCTTCGATGATACAAATGAAAATATCTCCTTTGTATATATAGGAGTCTAAGGGTTCACAATATAATCAGAGCCTACATAACAATAATAATGTAAGGGCACAACAATAACAATAGTGGACTTCTATGGGGCACAATAAACAATACGGGGGTTAGATGGACACACCAATAACAATAAGGGGGCTACACTAGTATTATGCGAACCTAACATGCCCCTCTCCTTCAAAAAAAGTGTTGTCCTCAACACTTGAGTAGTTCTAGATGTTTATGTATAAAATTATCATCCTCCCATGTGGAATTTTCAGCGGGTAAGTTCTTCCACTTAATGGAATACTCTGAAATTGATCGATTCTGTAGCTGTGAGGTTCTTGTTTCCGTGACTGCTTTAGGCTCAAATATGATTTTTCCTTCTTCCCTAAGTTTTGGAAACACTATCTGAACTGGAAGCTTGTCACTGATAACATTCTTTAAGCATGAAACATGGAAAACTGGGTGTACTCGGGAATATGAAGGAAACTCCAATTTGTATTCCATATTACCAATATTTTCCAACACTTTGTAAGGACCATAGTATTTGGGTGATAATTTATTATCCTTCTTAGCTTGCTTGAGAGATATTTGTTTGTATGGTTGTATCCATAAAAATACCCAATCACCTACATTAAAACTTCTTTCACTGCGATGCTGATTTTCCTGTTGTTTCATTCGATTCTGCACTAGACTGAGGTTATCCTTTAAGAGTTGGAGAACTTGCTAATGATGCTCAATGTGGTCTTCCACTACTTGAACCTTAGAATTTTCTCTTAAAGATGATGTGATGGATGGTGGATGATATCCATTAAGTGCCATAAATGGGGTCATTTTTGTTGTAGTATGGAAGGAAGTGTTATACCACCATTCAGCTAGAGGTAATCACTTGACCCATTGTGATTGTTTATCAGATACAAAGAAATGAATATATCCTTCCAAACATTTGTTCACAATCTCAGTTTGCCCATCAGATTGAGGATGATAAGATGAGCTATGAGCTAATTGAGTACCAAGACAAGAAAATAATTCCATCTAAAAATTTCCAGTGAAAATGGGATCTTTGTCACTTACAGTAATCTTTGGGCTTCCATGTAGCTTTTGAATTGTTTCCATAAATGCAGTAGAAAATGTACTGGCTTTCAATGGATGTGATAATGCACAAAAGTGTGAATACTTGGTAAGTTTGTCAACTACCACCATGATGACACTCTTTCCCTCAGACTTGGGTAAACCTATGATAAAATCCATTGAAACCTCCTCCCAAGGTTGTCTTGGAATGGATAAAGGTTGTAATAGACCCGGGGTCTTAATTGTTTCAACTTTATTTTGTTGGCAAACCAAACATTTTACCACAAACTTTTAAATATCTGATTTAAGGCCATCCTAAAAAAATTCCTTCTTAACCCTGTGGTAAGTTTTTAAAAATCCTGAGTGCCCTCCTAAGAGAGAAGTGTGCAATTCCATAAGAATCTTTTGTTTGAGTTGCGAATTCTTGTAGAGGTATAAGCGATATTTGTACCATAACGAATCATTTTGCCAGCTAAATGTATCAGATGTACTGGAATATTGTTGTAACTTTTGAATAAGTGCCCACACTTCTTCATCATTCTTCCAATCCTCCCTTGCTTCATTTATCCAATCTGGTTGGATAATAGAATGGCGCACAACGATGCTTCCACATCCTCATCGTTTCTTGAGAGTGCATCTGCCACCACATTTTGCTTCCCTTTTTTCTAGATGATTTCAAAGTCATAACCCAACATCTTTGTGACCCACTTTTGTTGCTCTTCTGAGAATAATCTTTGTTCTAAAAAGTATTTAAGGCTATCATGATCCGTTTTTACCTTGAAGTGTCTTCCCATTAGGTAGGGTCGCCATTTCTTAAGTGCATCTAGTATTGCCAACATTTCTTTCTCATAAATAGCTTTGTGTAAAAACTTTCCCTTGATTGGACGACTTTCAAAAGCAATGGGTCTTTCATCTTGCATTAAAACAGCACCAATTCCATTTCTT
>APFE031494431.1:73017-110517 GCA_000404065.3 Pinus taeda
TGGAATAGTGGTATCTCTATATGATTTTGATCTGTGATATGTGGCGCATGCTTGATCTATAAATCTGATAATTTGGGTTAACTAATATCTGAATGTTTGAAAGAATGAATTTATAGATATGTACGCAAGTTCAGTGAAGCTAAGGCGCGTATAAATGCTATTCTTGTAAGGGAAAGTCGCGTATACGTAGGTCAGTATTGACACAGAAGTGTATGCATGCATGTTTCTGAATAGTGAAGTAGCGTAGATCTCTTGATTTATGTTCTAGCTACTTCTGTTTATTGCTACAGTGTTCTGGGTTTAGAAGTGGGGTGTGATTATTGTTATTATGATCTGGGTATAGTCATCAAAGAAGTGTTTATTTTGATTCAGTTTTGATTGGTGAAAAGGTGATTGGTTGATTGGTTGAAGGTTGTAGTCTTCTGCAGGTAGCAACCTGCATACTAGTATCTCAACTAGTACAAGAATTAAGGGGGTTGTAGCTCCCTTCCAGGAGAAGCTGGAAAATGAGAGAGGGTTGTAGCTCTATGCAGGTAGCAGCCTGCATACTGGTAAAGGACTGCACCAATACAAAATCATTGTAAAAAGAAGTTTCTAATTGAAAATATAGAGACATGTTGCAGCAGGTGGTTTTCACCCACATTGGGTTTCCACCTTATATCTTGTGTTCTTGTGTGTGATTGTCTTCTGCGCTATTTTTCTATTCTTGGTTACTGTTTATATGATCCTGATGCACAGACTAATTTTCAACATCTGTAGAATATTTTAAATTATAAGTCTGTATGGTATACACGGGTTTCCTTATCTGTAGTTGCATATATACACGGTTTTCTCTAACTGAAGTAGTGTACATGTTCTGGGTTTGAAAAAGAAAATAATTAACCAGATAATACTGATTCACCCCCACTCTCAGTATTATTTCCAGCAATTGGTATCAGAGCAGGTCCTTCAGAACAAGCTTGATTGCTTGAAGGAAGATCTATCATCATGAGCAACTACGAGAGAGAAGCATCAATTAGCCCACCAATTTTTGATGGGACCAACTTCGTCTATTGGAAGGTAAGAGTTACAACCTATCTTCAATGTCTTAGTACAGAAGTCTAGGATATCATAGATACAGGGTACACTTTTCCATCAGTAACTCCTACAGATCCGGCTGAGAAGAAGCAGTTTGAAACTAATGCAAAGGCTGTTAATACTCTATTAGGATGTCTATCTCAATCAGAATTCGTCAAGGTTATGCAATATAAAACCGCAAAAGAAATATGGGAAAAGATCGTTCTGAGCTATGAAGGAGATGAACAGATAAAAATAGTAAAACTGCAAACCCTCAGAATTCAATATGAAAATCTCAGAATGTACAATGATGAAAGTGTGGCTAACTATTTCCTACGCATAGATGAGATTGTTAATTGTATGAAAAGTTTGGGTGAAGAAATAAAAGAGGCTGTTGTGGTTGAAAAGGTTCTGAGATCTTTGTCTTCTAAGTTTGAATCAAAAGTTTCTGCAATAGAAGAAAAGGAGAATCTACAGGAAAATTACCATGTCACAGCTACACGGAATTCTAACCGCTTATGAAATGAGAAAAGGGGGACCATCATATAGAAGAGAAGCCACATTCAAGGCCTTAGGAAGAGGAGATTCCGTATGACTCAAGACATATGTCAGAGGAAGAGGAAGAATCAAATTTTGTCAAGAACCTTTAACGGGGTGCTGGAAGATTCAGAGGTAAGTTACCTTTCAAATGTTTTGCTTGTGGAAGAGTCGGTCACTATGCTGCCAAGTGTCCTCATAAAGGTAAGCTTGACAAAGGTAAGGAACCTGTTAGATGGAACAAGAAACATAATGTAAATAAGAAAAGCTATTACACTCATGAAGACAGTATTGGATTTTCAAATAGTGATGAAGATGAACAAGGTAATAATTATAGACTTTTAATGGCTTTTGAAGATGATGATTTCATGGATGCTATAGATGAAGAAGGTCTTTATGAAGAGATTTTTAAACTCAAAATTTGTTTAGAAGAGAAAAATATGATTATTGATACTCTGCAATTCCAATTGGCTGAAAGTGAAAAACATCATGAAAAGTTAGAATGTGAAATAGTGGGACTTAGAAAAGAGATTGAGAAAACTAAAGCTCTTAATCTTAGATTTGTTAAAGGATCTGAAACGTTAGATGAGATTATCAAAGTGCAGCATTCTCCACTAATCAAGACAGGTCTGGGATATAATGAAGAAGCAACTGAAGCGCAGAAACCATCCACCTCCAAAAGTTATCTTGATGCAGCAAGGAGAAGTGAGCAAAGGCTCAGTGAAGGTTACCAGGTAAATCAGGGACAATTTACTTCAAGAGTGAACAAAGACTACCAAGAAAATTGGGGGCAACCTACTTTAAGGATGAACAGAAGCTACAACCAGACACAGGTAAAACCTTCTCATTTTTCCTCAAGAATGGATGTCAATAGAAACTACAATCACTTGGTTGGTAATCGCAAGAGTTTCTTCAATGGCTAATGTTTCTCTTGTCATAACTTTGGTCACAAAGCAGCTCAATGTGTTGCCTATAAGACAATCATGACTAGAGAAGCTAAAAAACAAAGAAATATGATTGGAATCATGAAAAGGACCTACAATAACTTTCTACTCTTGAAAATGAAATAGAATGTTCTATTTGTAACAACTTCAGTCACGAAGATTCTGAATGCAGGAGCAGGTTTCGGCAGACAACTTAGAAGGAACAAGCCTCAAGTGCCAAAACATGGAGAATGAAGGAACTGCAACCAGAAAGATGTGGGATAGCCCTATATGCAGAAGGACAAGAAAATCAATGGTACATCGACAGTAGATGTTCGAAACATATGACAGGTGATAAAGAAAAACTTCAATCATATAGTGCCTTAGAAAAGGAAAAGACGGTCTCATTTGGAAATGACACCCCTGCGCTCATAAAAGGTAAAGGTTCTGTTTAGTTGAAAGAAAAGGTCAAAGCTGGAAATGTTATGTATGTTGATGGCTTGAACCATAATCTATTGAATGTCAGTCAGATGTGCGATCAAGGAACTGAGGTAATATTTCGATCAAATGGATGTAGTGTTCGTGATCTTGATACAGGAAAAACAGTGATCAAAGGCATAAGAACTCAAAATAATTTATACATATTCAAAGAATGACAACAACAATGCTATCTGAGCAAGAATGATAAAGAAAGCATGCAAATAAGCTTCTCACAGATAAAGAAAGCATGCAAATACCAGGCAGTTCGTGGTCTTCCAGACATCAGAATTCCAGACAATACAATATGCAAATCATGTCAGTTTGGTAAGCAAACCAGAACTAACTTCCTTGAGAAGGAAGGATTAGCTAGTAGGCCACTTGAACTTGTCCACACTGATGTATGTGGTCCATCTAGGAAAAGGTCACCTCGGGGAGAAGAATACTTTATATTATTCACTGACGATTTTTCCAGGATGTGTTGGATAGGACTTATGAAGCAAAAAGACGAAGCCTTCGAAAAATTCAAATCTTTCAAAGCCTTGGTTGAAAACGAATCAGATCAGAAAATTAAGTGCCTCAAGTCTGATAGAGGTGGGGAGTTTACCTCAAATGAATTTTTCAACTTTTGTGAAGAACATGGAATAAGAAGGCAATTCTCTACAGCCAGGACTCCTAAGCAAAATGGCGTAGTGGAAATGATGAACATAATGGTTCAACAAATGGCTCGTGCTATGCTTGATGAGTCTGGAACTCCCGCAACTTTCTGGGGTGAAGCTGCATTTGCTGTAGTTTTTATTCTCAACAAAACAAACATCCGGGTGAACAACACTCAAACCCCTCATGAGCTTTGGTATGATGAGACTCCTTCGGTAAAATATTTCAAAATTTTTGGAAGCAAATGCTATATCCAAAATACTGATGAACATCTTGACAAGTTTGAACCTAGAGCAAATGAAGGCATTCTCCTTGGTTACTCTCCCCATAGCAAAGCTCACAAGTGTTATAATAAAAGGCTTGGAAAAATTGTTGAAAGTATTGATGTAGTGATTGATGAAGAAGAAAACACTCCTAGGCAGGTAAGATCTTAAGATTTCGCAGATGATGAGGACTATCCATCAACATCAAATCAGATTCATGATGAAGAAGAAACCCATGAGGCACCAAAAGAATAGATAAGAATAGAAGATAAGACTCCATCTAGGTATGTTTAGAAGAAATATCCAGAATCTCAAATTTTGGGGCAGAAAGAGGCAGGTATACAAACAAGAAGAACAATTGCAGAAGCTTCAAGCTATTTAGCATTGCTCTCCTCTACTGAACCACAAAATGTAAAAGAAGAATGAAAAGATGAATGCTGGGTCAAAGCAATGGATGAAGAACTTGAGCAGATTGAAAAAAATAACACTTGGGAGTTGTTCCCTAGACCAAAAGATAAGAATGTCATAGGGACAAAATGGATATTCAAAAACAAGTTGAATGAAAATGGGGAAGTTATTAGAAACAAGGCCAGACTTGTTTGTAAAGGGTATGCTCAACAAGAAGGAATAGACTTTGAAGAGACTTTTGCTCCCATTGCTAGACTTGAGGCCATCCGAATGTTCCTTGCTCTCTCAAGCTTTCAGAAGTTCAAAGTATTTCAAATGGATGTGAAATCAGCTTTTCTGAATGGAGACTTAGAAGAAGAAGTGTATATTGAGCAACGAGATGGATTCATCCTTGGAAATGATCAAAAACTTGTATGCAGACTTAAGAAGGCTCTCTATGGTCTTAAACAAGCTCCAAGGGCTTGGTATTATCGTTTGGACAAATATCTTCATCAACAAGGTTTCTCAAAAGGATCAACAGATAGCAATCTTTATATAAAAATTTAAAATAAAAAATTGCTAATACTTGTTGTGTATGTTGATGATATCATCTTTGGCAGCAATGAAGAAGCTATGAGTCAGAACTTTGCCTTGGTAACGCAAAAAGAATTCGAAATGTCCTTTCTTGGAGAACTGACATATTTTCTTGGATTACAAATCCAACAAAATGAAGGTGGTATCTTTTTATCTCAAACCAAGTACCTCAAACAGATTTTGAAGAAGTATGGCATGGAAGATTCGAAACCAGTATGTACCCCTATGGTTACAGGATGCAGCCTCAGTGCAAATGATGAATCAGCAACAATGCATCAACCAACTTATAAATCCATGATTGGAAGTCTGCTCTATCTAACAGGTACCCGACCAGACATCATGCATGCAGTGGGAATGGTTGGAAGATTTCAGGCAAATCCAAAGGAAACTCATCTTCAGGTAGTAAAGAGAATTTTCAAGTATCTTCAAGGAACTCAAAACTATGGCCTATGGTATCCTAGAGATACATATCTCACTCTTCATGCTTATACAAATGCAGATTGGGTTGGAAGCGTGGATGATAGGAAAAGCACTAGTGGTGGTGGATTCTTTATGGGTTCCAGATTAATATCTTGGTTCAGCAAGAAAGAGAGTTTGATTGCTTTATCTACAACTGAAGCATAATACGTGGTTGCTGCATCTTGTTGCACACAACTCCTTTGGATGATGCAAACTTTGCAAGATTTTCAAATCACTTGTACTCCCCCTATCTCCATCTTATGTGATAATACAAGTGCAATCAGAATTTCAAAGAACCCAGTCATGCATTCAAAGACCAAGCACATATCGATCAAGTATCATTTTCTCTGGGAACAAGTGCTGGAACGAAAGGTCAAATTGGAATATGTTCCCTCCAAGGAACAAGTTGCTGATATTTTCACCAAACCACTACCCAGGGAGACATTTGAATACCTCAGACAGAAGCTGGGGGTAGTTGATGCATCATCTTGCTGTTGAAACCTGTATGTTTCAGAGAAATATGGTTGTAGGCGAGTTGCATGAGGAGGATCTGCGTACATACGCCGGTTTATGTAGATACCATCACGTATATGATGGTTTGAAGGAAATCAGTGGGGATAGTCTCTGGTTGAAGAGAGTCTGATATGGGTTTGACAGAGACCATTTGGCACAGGTTTAGGGGGGGCAAATAAACTTTTGATAATGCATTGTTGGCATTACATTAGAAGCTTTGGTTCAAGTACACAAGCTGTTTTGGGTTCAGGTGGATCAAATGCAGAAGGAGAACAGAAGGAAAACATGGTTGCTGATCTATAGAGTGATTGGCAAATGCTGCTGATATCAGTTATTACTGACTTCAGAAGTCTTGCTATTTCATCTCTATGTCATGTATATCGTTTATTGTCAAGGTCATGTAATGACCTATTTTGGTTTCCCCACTATCCCTGGGATGAATGATGTAATGTACTTGGTTGTCTTATGTAAATTTCTGGTGTATCCCCACTTGGTTGGGTGATGGATGTATGTATAGAGTCTGTTGGTGATAGGAAGGTCTTTTATGATGTATAAGTCATGGTTCTTCTTGAAGAACATCTTTTTGCAAGTCTTTCCTACAAGTCAGGGGGAGCTTGGTCAGCATAGCAGAGCAGAGATTTCAGCATGTATTCAGGGGGATCAAAACCCTTTGCCCTTGATGACAAAGGGGGAGAATGACTTTGAGGATCTTGGGGTTGCCATCAAGTCCAAAGGGGGAGATTGTTGGCATTATGGCACAGGTTTGGCGCTATGGCATAGGTGTTGTCCTTGATGGCAACTCACTCTGCTGACAAATCACAGTTCAGGCACTCAGAAAGAAGAAAAAGATATATACACAGGTTCAATTTGACAAAGCCACGTATACACGATGGTTAGACGTTCCAAAGTCGCGTATGAGTATACACGCACTTTCATGCAAGAAAAAGCGCGTACATGTGGGAGAACTTATTTTTGGTCCGTGGTATTTAGTCCTTGGTATTTGGACCTATGGTTTTTGGGCCATGGTATCTCGACATAAGTGTTGATCCCAAGTATTGAGTCCATGGTATTGATTTGTTATGGTTTGGGACCATGGTATTCTGAAAGGCCTAAGACTATAAAAGAGGAAGGAGATCATTGGAAAAGGATAATTTGAATGAATTGAATATCTGATAAAGTGATCGATCTTGAATACTAGGGATTGGGTTATGGTGCAGATCTGGATCTGAATGAAGGAGGAACCTGAGCACAAGGAGAAGGATAAGTTCTATTGAAGGGTCAAAATCTTAAGGCTTGAATAATAGTATCTTTGAATGATTTTGATCTGTTATATGTGGCACATGCTTGATTTATAAATTTGGTAATCTGGGTTAACTAATGTCTGAATGATTGGAAGAGTGAATTATCCTTTATAGATATGTACGTAGGTTCAGTGAAGCGAAGGCGCGTATACACGCTGGTTCTGTGACTAAAAACAACGTATACGCAGGTTGGTCCAAACACAGAAGCGTATGCATGTAAGTTTCTGGTTATTAAAGTAGTGTACGTCTCTTAAATTGTGTTCTGGCTGCTTCTGTTTATTGCTGCAGTGTTCTGTGTTCAGAATTTGGTGTGTGGTCACTGTTACTGTGTTCTGGGTATAACTGTCAGAGAAGAGTTTATTTGATTCAATGTTAATTGGTGAAAAGGAGATTGTTTGATGATTGATTGATGTTCATGGATCCAGTCTGAAAATTTATGAAACGTGGTTCGTGGAAGCAAAGAGAAGGTTGTAGCCTTCTGTAGGTAGTAGCCTGTGTACTAGTATCCCAGCTAGTACAAGAGCTAAGGGGGTTGTAGCTCCCTTACAAGAAAAGCTGGAGAACGAGAGAGGCTTGTAGCTCTCTGCAGGTAGCAGCCTGTGTACTGGTAAAGGACTGCACCAAAATAGAAATATTGTAAAAAGAAGTTTCTAAATAAAGGAAGATAGAGACAAATTTCAACAGGTGGTTTTCACCCACATTGTGTTTCCACCTTATATCTTGTGTTCTTGTGTGTGATTGTCTTCTGCCCTGTTTCACTGTTTCTGGTTACTGTTTATTTGATTCTGATACATAGATTAATGATCAACATCTGTAAGATAAATTAAGTTATAAGTATGCATGGTATACGCAGGTTTCCTTATCTGTAGTTGCGTATATACGTGGGTTTTCACTAATTGAAGTAACGTATATGATCTGGGTTTGAAAAGGAAAATAATTGACTTGATAATACTGATTCACCCCCCCCCCCCCCCCCTCTTAGTATTATTTCCAACATATTACCCCATGGTTAGCTTGTTATTATGGCACTTTCTAGAGCAATTTATAGTTCCTTCATTTGCAACCATCACTTGACACTCTAGTGTTGGATATAGGAAGCAATTCAATTCCTTGGCTATCTTAAAATGAATAAAATTATGGGTATGACCTAAATCAATCAATAATATTACCTTTTTATTCTTGATATATCCTTCTATCTTGAGAGTTTGAGGAGTGGTAATTCCTGCCAATGCATTACAAGACATGTTCAGATTCATTTCTTCTTTCTCGAGGTTTGGTTCTTGGTGTATATCCTACTCTTTTGATGTTTCTTGTTCCTTTTCTTCCTCCTCTTCACAATCTATGTAGAATAATTTCTTCTTAGCATACTTATGACATTTAGTGTATTTTCTATCACAACTGTAACAAAGCCCTTTTAATCTTTTTTCCTCCAATTCTTGTGGTGTCAACCTTGTAGGTTATGCAAAACTAGGAGTAGCAACACTTCCATCTTTAGAATTATGAGTGGTAGACTTCCTTGTTGCCATAATTTTTCTTTCAACTTTTCTTGCCACCCATAATGCTTTCTCTAATGAATTAGGTTCCCAAAGGCAAACTTCATGTTGGATGTTATATTTTAAAGTCCCCATGAAGAAATCAATCCTATGCTCCTCTAGAATATCAATTACCCTAATATTCAAATTTTGGAAGTCTTTAATGTGCTATGCCATTGAGCCTTTTGTTTGAGATTTATCAATTGGCTAAAGAAAGTGTTGCTCTTTCTATATTCATAATGTGCTATCATTTCCTCTATAAAAATTTACCAGATGACAAGTGGTTTATGAGAACAAAGCCATCTATACCAAACAAACTGATTGGGTTCTAAATATAAAGATGAAATACGTACCTTTTTTGAGGGTTTCAAATCATGTAGATGAAAATATTGCTTCATCTGTAGTATCCATGTTACTCGATCCTTGCCATAAAAATTATTCATATCTATCTTTGGAATGCGGTGGTTCTTAAACCCCATATTAGAGTCTCTAAAATCATAATTCATATTCCTTTTGTCCTCATCATGACTTTCATCGATTACCTTGTCACCACTAGGAACCCTTTCTTTCAACAACTTTTTCAAACCTTCCAACTTAACATTCATTGCATCCATGTATAATTAAAAAACCTCCACGTTACCTTTTATATCACCCTTATCCCCTTTTAGTTCATCTTTCGATGCTCTTTGTGAGAGTGAAATTTGTTGCACTTGGTCTCGTAATTTTGATATATCATGCTGTGATTCTTCCTCTTCATGCATCATAGTAGATATTTATAAGGGCTTAATGGGTGTAGAATTTTTTTATTTGAGATAAATTTTAGAACCCAATACTGATATATATGCTTCAATATTCCCTTTGAATCACTTCAAACTAATTTTCCAAACAAAAGTTATGCAAAATTTAAAAGATACACACCTTTTTCTTGCGTTTTAGGAGCTCGATATTGCAATTGTTGTATCTATGTAATTTTGGACTTCTGAGGTCTGAAATTAGGTCTTGTGGTAGCTCTCTAAATCTCTTTCCAATTCCACAAGTCAGACCAACATTGGATTCTTCAATATAGAGTTATGCCAAATCTCCCATGATGACTTGATTATGGAATGGTTCAATAGAGAGAAGTTGTATAGGATGCCATGTGTCACTGTTTCAAAATTCAACCCTAAGATTTCTATAAGGAAAACTATAGTATGTGCACTTTCAACCACTTTTTATAGAATTCAAATTTGATTCCTGAAATGAAAATTAAGATGATTTTCCCCAGGTCACATGTTTGAGACTAAATTCTGGAGCCTGCAAAAACCCTAGCTTACCCGGATCATATGTCAGAAAATATAACGAACCATTATTTTATTTTTTTAATCAAATTAACATCCTAAATACACCCATGGATTTAATTTGTGCATATTAGGCAAATGTCTCTGTCATGTCTTTTCAAAAGCATTGAACTCTTCATCCATTATTTGGTTAGCCTCTTTTTTCGTATTCTTTTAATGAACATTGTTCGATTACTTATGCTTGGGTTATCTCATCTATAACTATGTATCCATAGTTGTCCCCCTCTTTCACAATCATCAATAATTTGCTATGGAATATGTATTGTTGAAATTGTTGGTGGAAAGAATTTATAGGACCTCTTTTAGCTTCATTAAAACTTTTTCCAATTGAGAAAGAACTTAGTTTGAAATGTTGTTCCCCATGTATGAGAATACTTGGATCTCGAGGTATGGTTGTACCTTCATCAATGATTCCCTCAAGTAGCTTCTCTACCTTTAATGCACTGAAGCTGGTTGAGATATGACCCTTTATAGGCTTGTGTGGCTATTGAAGGATAGTTACACAAATCATGCAAAACTCAAATAAGTGGTTCATGAAAATTAAAATAAAAACTCCACGTTGCAAAGTTTTGAGGCCTCCTTTGGAGGTGTTGAATTAATGCCATGAAGTAGTAATCATGTGTTGTGATGACAATGTATCTAGTGATCACCTATATAGCTCTATGAGTGATTTTTAGGTGATAATAACAACTCCATAATGTATGAGTTCATGAGTTTTCATATAGATGAAATGCATCATTTTTCTTTCTCACGTGTTTGTAATTTGAGAAATTAGAGAGAGAGAGAGAGAGAGAGAGAGAGAGAGAGAGAGAGAGAGAGAGAGAGCATCATTTTTCTTTCTCACGTGTTTGTAATTTGAGAAATTATTGTGAGAGAGAGAGAGAGAGAGCATCATTTTTCTTTCTCACATGTTTGTAATTTGAGAAATTATTGTGAGAGAGAGAGAGAGAGAGAGAGAGAGAGCATCATTTTTCTTTCTCACGTGTTTGTAATTTGAGAAATTATTGTGTGTGTGAGAGAGAGAGGAACATGCCATGGAGGACTGATACGAACCCACATGCAAACAAGTAAACATCCCTCAACATATGATTTCATTATACAAATAAGGAGGGAATGTCCCATGCTTGTAAAATTATTAAAACATATCTAGAATAGTAGACAAGATGCTAGAGGGCATTGTTTGAGCATGAAAAGTGTTCCAAAATATCACTAATGGTGTTGCAGCTGGAAAATCTATGGTGAAGAAATCCGCATCACCCTCAAGGTTGTTAATAACAATAAAGGACCTCTATGAGGAGAGGTTTCCTTAGAACTTGAAGGGAGCACTTAGGATAAGTGCTCATATTTGAAGGCATTGATAACCAATCAAGCCCATGGGTCTTTGAATAAAATTTAAAACTACAAATTAGTGCAAGGTACTTGATACATATATCACTAATATCAAACATTGGGGGGTCATAAAAAATAGAGAGTAATAATGACTCTCTTTGTTCCATTTTTGGTCCACAATTTCCAATGGAATTGAGGGCTAAGATACTTGGACATGCTTGGAAAATTGAAGTTGGTGTCAATAGGACTGTCGACACAACCACAAAGGATGAGGTGTCCCTTGAAGTCATGGGGGGATAAAATAGATACCAAATTGTAATGGGGAGTCATTTTGATAACTTTGGGCAAGGTGAGTAAAGAGGATGATATAAAACTTCCCTTGGGTGGAGCATAAATGATGACTAACAAAGGGTGGCAATCAAAATATCAACTAGACATATGATGATCTGATGTCAATAGGAAAAAAAAATATGTTAGGTGTTTTCCAAATTCTGTCTGCTGGAAAATGGATGCAAATGGATAGGTAGATGATGGAGGAAACTCTAGGGATCACAATGATGCATATCAGGATACATGAGGTTTTGCAATCATCTATGGCCATGTAGGCATAGGTGACTCAATGCATATGCTCCAACAAAGGATGACTAGGACTGCCGCGTTCAACAAGTTCTTATCAAATGAAATGATGTTAGTATTAGTGTTTCCCACGTAAAGAATGTGCTTTTAAAATTTCCATTGAATGAAAGGATATAAAAATTAAGTTGAATGTACAAAGTTCAAGATGGGTGCACCAATTTATGATTAAACAATTTGGCCTTGTGAAGTGAGAGTAGTAACAATGAACATGGAGAGGGGGACTGCTCTCTATTGGGCTAGTTGATGAAGAATTACAATGCAACTAGTATATTGATCTTGGGGAAGACAAGAGGCCAGTGAAAATGAAAGAATGAATTCAACGTAGCCAATCATAAAAAAATTTGAATGACCTAGAGTTTGAGGGAATATATTAACATTATGATGAGAAATAAGTATGAGGGTCATTCTATGAGATGTATATTATATGGAATTCTATATTATGAAAAGAAAAGTCATGGGTGTTGATAATGCAAGGGTAGCTAAAAACAAGGCAACCCATGGGGGTGGATTGCTTCCAACTAACTATAACTGAATGCATGTGGAACTGGGTTATATTACATGTGAAACCATTGAAATAAACACTAAATTAGTATCAAGAGGGGATGATACTAGTTAATGAAATGAACCCAAAGGGAGTTCTTAACATGTTTTTTCCCCAACGAAAAATCGTAACCTTCATTATATTATATATTGAAAATTACATGTTGTAGATGCTTTAAAAGCATATCCAAAAATGGTTATTAGAGCTGACCATTCTGTCAAAAACATATACCCAATAATGGATATCATGGATAAGTAACATGATTAGAAGTACATCTTCAGAAAAATTCAGAAATTATATTCACTCCTATGATCTGCCTATCAACCAATATGTATAAGATTACAAAAAATATATAACTGTCCAAAAAAGCATATAAGATGTCATGTAGATGCTGCATCCTGAGTAGGGTGATTGATAAAAGGCCTATGATAATACTGATAGTGGTCCAGGCTGATCTGTTCTGTGATCATCCAAGTACCAAGTCCTTGCTGTGATGCTTCATTGGATAAACCGTCAGAAAGTTGATTCCTTTCCATGTAAATGTGATGACAGGAAAAATAATCAAAATGTTATTTTAATAAAGTAACTTCTTCCAACAAATTTTCGAGTGTGTGCACGTGACATTCTGATTGCTGGTGAAACCAATTTATCATAATTTTAGAATCACCGAATATCTGTAGTTGTCAACACCCTTTTTCAATGGCAAAGAGGAGAAGAATTCTTAGACTATTTAGCTCTGTACAATTATTTGAACCCTTGCCTAAACCCATTTTTAATATGAAAGAGTGGTTATCATTTAGGTAAAGGACCACACCACCTCCACATCTACCTTGCTGAGATGACTTGTGAAAATATGCCCATGGAAATGTGCAATCAATAGTCTCAACAATTATATTTCATGGGTTTTGATGCTGATCTTCATTGGGGATAAAATTGTAAATTGCATTTATCTGTGCTACGATAAGATCCCAATGTTTAATAGAATGTTGGAAGATTTTTTGATTTCTACCCAATCAAATACCCCAGCAAACCAGAAGAGGAATATTTATAAGTTTTATAGGCTGAGCTACATCCCACCATGACATCCAAGCTTCATTGATAATATCCTCTTGCCATCTTATGCAAATGGCCAACACCTGATACAACAAATTCCATATTTTGGCTGAGTAAGGACAATGTGAAAATAAATGGTTGATTGTTGCCTCCTTGCTTTGACACATCACACACCAAAATGGGCCCTGAAATGATCTTCGCTTCAAATTTTCCTCAGTAAGTACTTTATTTTCTAATAAACACTACATAAAAAATTTAGATTTGGCTGGGATTTTCAATTTTCATAACTATCCCCATCACCATGAAAATGCTTTAGGTTCATGATCTACATATGTAAATAGATAACCTTTTTCGGGAGTATATCTTCCTCGGGGGGAATGAATCCAGATGAAATCATCCTCACGATCAATAATTCTAATATGTGATGCTCATAGGGCATTAGTATGCAGTGCTTAACATGTTAGTTTGAAGAATTATATAATTAAGAGGATAGGGTGAGTGGCCTTGTCATGTGCATATAGGAGACAAAATAACTTTTTAGCAGATACTTGTACACACAAAACCAAATACTTGAAGTGAAAATATTGATGAAAATAAATATAATGGTGTAAATAGGATAGAAAAGTAGAGTTAATGAGCTCATGTACTTCACTAGTAAACTATGGCAAGACAAGGAATCCCGAGGTGAAATCTTAGGGAAATTGAATAGGCCATATCTCTCAAAAGGGGGTGATACTATGATTCCAATGACACAAAAGATTTTGGAAACAAATCTTCAAAGATCCTGTATGGTATTTGGGAAATTTGTAAGTAGGCCATATAAAAGTGGGTGGGGCCCTCTCTAGCTGGAGAAAACATGAATAAACCATGGTGGGAGGTGCAATATGCTCATTTTTCTACATAATTTTTTCCAACAACAAATCCAATATTCAATGCTTAAAAGGAAAAGATGGGTAAAATTATATTCTTTCGCAAAAAGAGTGCATGGGTGACTATTCTGCGAGTTCATTAATGTGGAAACATTGTAAATAGTTGAGGGCCTTGATTCATTGAATGGGAACAACCATGATACTCACTCTAAAGGGGACTTAGAGGACATTATGAGAAGTGTTTGGAGCATATTATCCAATGTAGCTAAGAAACTTGTAAGATACAGACAATGGTGAGTGTAATGTCCATATGTTAAGCATATGGCTCAAGGATGATTTTTGTTCCAAGATTTGTTATGCATTATGGAAGGCTCCTTTATGGGGGCTAGGGAAGTACCAAGAATGGAAGGGTGGGAAACAACAGTTCTACTCAAGATGTATGGAAAAAGTTCCTTAGATTTGTAACTGTAGGGCACATGTTCATGGGGTGGGGTGAGTTGGGGCATCACAAAGAGCACATTGAGGAGGCATTTGAGGAGTGGTTGCAACATGAAACCATAACTTCTTTTTCTTGCCCCAATTGACTTTCTTTGTGACCCTAGTTGTGTTAACTAGTCTCAATCAAAATTAGGTTAGCAGTGGGTTGTATTAGTTAGATTACAATGTGAGATGGTGATGTAGGCATTGGTACCATGGATCATGGGTTTCAGATACCACACATATATCCCTAAAATAAGATTTGGGAGGGTTAGTATGGCAATCATTTGAAATGAAATAACTCCTAGTGGTGGGTATAAAAAATGGATTTGTGTGAGAAGGTAAGGTGTTGTTTGAATGAAAAGTGGCTGGTCCTATGTGGATGATGGTTCCAGGATAGATGGAGGGGAAGACGGTTCTATTATGAAAAATGTTATGGTACGTGCTTGAGAAGAATTTGGTAGTGAATCTAAAGGTGGGTGTAGTGTCCCTTCTTGGTGAGATAGCTTTGATGACACTTGGAGAGGGTTTTGATGTAGTGATATAAGAATTATGCATGCCAAAATTATGTATATGCGTGTATGCCATAGATCTCATTTATGTCACATAGTTTCTATGTGCTTATGATAGAGACTGATTTTGGTTAAGTGCATATTATCGATGTTTTATCTTTTGGTATCCTAGTTTTAACATAGGTGTATAACATGGATGGTGATCTGGGATTGAGACACATAGATACATAGATGATCATGGTTATATGGAACATATGGTTAATTATGATTTATGGATGATACATGATTTGTATGATTATATGTAACAACCTTGGTGAAAATTCCATGTATTAAAAGTTAAAAAATAATAACCACGGTTGATGGGACACTTATTCCAAGATGAATGTTGGGAAAGACATCCTAGGAGGTGTTCATTTGGTTATTTAAGGCTATGTAAATTGGCAAAGGAAATGGCTAAGGCTTTGGAAAGGCAAAAAGGCATTTTTGGCACATTTGTTTAATGGGAATTAGGAGAAAAATGAGGTAAAACTTCACAGGTTGCATGTGAGGAGGAAAATGAACGAAAATAATGGAAAATAAAGAAAATAGAGGCCTCATTAATAAAAAGACTTATGAGGACTAGTTGGTAACCTTTTGTCAGTTGAGTTTTGGAGCTCCCTCATCATTCTCTCTCTCTCTCACTCTTGGACACTTAAAGATTTCTTGGAGCACTTTGACATTGGAGCAAGAAATGCAAAGAAGGCAAGAGGAAGCAAAGATCAAGTAGGGAAAGGTAGGATCAAACAACTACAACAAGATTCTTTGTAGGTATCGATTTGCATGTGTATTTTACTTGCTAGATTTGGAATGCATGGTATTTCATGTGGTTGTTTTATACCATAACATGGGTTTTTCTAGGTGTGATAGTGTTCTCAGCCTAGCCTTGTGATTTCCTGATAGGCTTGATGAGATGGGTTCTCATACTTCGGTTGACTTAGATTGCTGGATGGATTCGAAGCTGAGTGGGGTGGATCACCAAAATGAAAAACACAGGGCCTAGTGGTCCCTGAACCAGAATGTGGATCACGGTAAAGCCACTGGCCTAGTAATCACTGAGATAGACTATGGGTTGCGGTAAAGCTAAGATTGTGTGCCTTCGTGGGCCTAGGAATCCTTACTGGTGAATGGCGGGATATACGATAAAGCTAAGAGGTGGATTGCTCTCTCTTGGGCCTAGTAGTCTCCGGATGGGATGTACGGTAAAGCCTGGAGAGTGGGTCTCGGTGTAGGGAATATTGATCCCTATATCAGACTGTGGATTACGGTAAAGTCTAAGAGACTAGGAGGCATTAAAATTCCTCATGATGTAGGTGGAGAACTCTAGTAGCATCCGTGATTGTTTGGTTATTTTCAGTTGGTTATGAGTCCCACATTCATGCTTGGAATATGGAACGAGGGTGATTGGATGAAGAGAGACTCGACTCAACCAATCTATGGTCGGGTGGAATATGGTAGTCCCATCTCCGGTTGGTTTTTGCATTCATTAATGCGAAATTCATTCCCTTGGTTTTCATGTGTAAATGTATTAGTTTATATGTGGATTTTATGGCTGATATATTTATGGTATTTTTGTTATTACTATGTGAGTTATATGTATGTTTTATGAGTCCAACAACTATGTATGGCTCTCCGTATGTTTTTTACTTGTAAGTGAATGGACAATGTATCTATGACCTAATAGATGATAATGCAACAAAATACATGAGGGAAAAATGGTTCTTAGCGATCCTTAGATAAGTATGAGATCCCTATGTTTAATTATGTTGTTTACACCTATAGACAATTTACATGTTTGCGATATGTTTTACGAAATGCCTGTCATGGCTAGTAGGGGTTTGGTTAAGGGCTTGCTTAAATAATTGCTTCTACTTCATTGTTTCCCTATTATTTTACAATTCTTAAGATATCATTCCTTTATGGGCAGTGAATTTGGCTCTGGGCCAGAAAAAGTGGCTCAAATTCTAGGGATGCTAGCATAGAATTGGACAAATTGGTCCCTGGACGCCAACATGCAGGCCTGTGAGAGCGTCCAAAGGTCCCTGGACACTGGCATGCCCCTAGCATGAGAGAGTCTAGAGGGAAAGTGATCAAAAGTTTGAGTGGGACCAAGGGGAAAGCTACCTGAAGTGTTGACATGGTTCTCAGGGGTCCTGTAGCTGATGTGGAAGGTCTGCTTGTTGTGTTTCCATCAATTCCATTTCCTTAAGGTCACATAGGATGTCAAATCCAACCATAATAGCCTCTAGTCACATTTTTACCTCGGTTGGCCGGATTACTTGGGTAGATGTGGGAGGAGGGTGTTACAGAGTGGTATTAGAGCATGGTTCACCCCTTAGACAGGATGGGCTGTGTGTGTTGGTCATGCATGCATTTCAGTTGCATGTTTGTCTCTTAAAATTGCATTCCATGTTCTTGTTGCATTTGCATGTTGTTGATCATGGTTGTAGTGATGTCATCATGTAAAGCTTGATGTTGTTATTGTGGAGTGCATTGACATGAAGGTATGATTGATTACATATTGTTATATGTTGCTTACATGTATCATTTTTCTTGCGTGGTTACATTCATGTATGCTTGGTTACATGTATCATTCTTGTAGGTTTGATTACAAGTATTGGTCGCTTATGATGATTGCATGTGTTCATGTGTGTGTGTGGTTGCTTACACATTGCTTATGCATGTTGATGTTTTCATGTGGTCATGAGTACAATGGCGTAACGGTTGTTGTTGTCATGCATGAGGTCATGGTATGTGCAGTCAATATGGTCATGCATTGATGACTGGACTCTAACTAGAATGATGTTTATGTGTTGATGCATTTATCTGTATATGTCTATATGCTGTTATGATTATGTTATACATGTATCACATTGATTTGGATGATCTTGTAGATGAGGTAACCTCCCCAAATTATACAAAGGTACGCTGGTTTTTTATGATTTGGTTTATCTGTCATATTATGCCTTGCAGGAAAGAAGGTCAAAATGAATAGCAAGATGGTAGACTACAAGGACTTTCCCTATGAATCAGATGAGAAACATGGTGGGAATTCTTCTGATTTGGCAGATACGTTGAGAAGCTTGAAGGAAGAAATAAGGAGTTGTAAGGAAGACAATGACAAGATCATACATGCACAAGAGAAACAAGTAGAGGTAAATGAAATACTTCTTCAAAGTTTGTCAGAAATGCAACGACAAGGGCCACTTTGAATCAACCATGGATAGGAAGACAAAACTAATGGGGCATATGGCATTAGGACTCCTGGTAGACATAGGTTGGATAGAGCTGACTGGGTGAGAGAAGGTAGGCGTTTGGACTCTTCATATAGGAGTGGTGATGAGTACATGTACTATTATAGTTATGGTTCTGAGAGGCATCATGATCGCCATCGTTATCATCCTTACAGGAGGAGTGATAGGGGATATTTGCTAGATGAATTTAAGAAAGCAAATCCACCAAGTTTTGATGGAGATATGAAGAAGCCGAAAGACGCAGAGGCTTGGATACTTGGGATGAACAAATTATTTGAGTTGCATGAGTATGCAAATAACATGAAGGCTAGAATAACGATCTTCGGCTTGAAAGGTAAAGCAAATATTTGGTGGGAAGATGTGAAGTGGGTCAGAGACACCAAGACAGATGACTTGAGTTGGTTGGAGTTCAAGAGGCCTTTTAGGAAGAAGTACTTGTAAGAAAGGTACCATGAAAACAAGGCGAAAGAATTATATGAGCTAAAGATGGGGTCAATGAAAAATGAAGAGTACACGACCAAGTTTCTGAAGCTATTGAGGTATGTAATGTATGTTATAGATGAGAAGGCTAAAGTTCAATTATTTTTTAGTGGTTTTCCATTAGCATTTAGAGATCAGATTGAGTATGATGAGCCTCAGTTGCTTGAGGAAGTCATTGATAAATTGAAGCATTGCTATGAACAATAAAAGCGTAAGAATGAATCTCAACAAGTATGGAAAGGGAAAGACAAAGGTAAAGGTAAATGTCCGCCTAAGATAGCAAGGCCTCAGAATGTAGATGGGAAAGAAAATATGGCACTGCAAAAGAAGTTTAATGCATCTAGACAGGGACATGGGTCACAACAACAACATAGAGGTGAGGGCATTGGTCGGTTGGAGTGTTGGACATGTGGTGAGGAACACCTTAAGAGAGATTTTCTGCAAAATCAGGGTGGTAGGCCTAAGATATGAAGTGCACATGAGGCACAAATTGTTGGGGATGTGGTGTAGAGTATTCCTCGTATTTATGCAATCATGGAAAACATATATATAAAGCACCAGACATCTATCATTGATATGGACAATAATATTTGTGATCACGTTATTTCTATTTTGATTGACCCTGGATCTAATTATAGCTATGTTAGTCATGACTTGGTGGATAAGCGTGGGTTGAGTAAGGAATTGCATGCAGAATCTTGGTTAGTGTAGTTGGCTAGAATGAAGCGAGTTCATCATTGGGTAAGAGCTTGTGCATTTGACTTGAATGGTCTTCCTATAGAAACACATTTGAATCTTTTACCTTTGGGATCATATAATATGTTGTTGGGCATGGATTGGTTGTATCTTCATAGAAACAAGGTAGAATGTTATGACAAATACATTGAGTATGTTGATGACAATGGGGAACCAAGAGTCTTGCAGGGTAAGAAGAGAGCCACGTTAGTTAGGATGGTGACAACTATGCAAGCAAAGCATAGTTGCAGGAAAGGGTGTATGTTATTTACAATGTACATTTCTAGTGATAAAGGTAAGGAGTTTGAGGAAGAAGATGTGTTGAGAAGGTACCCAATTCTGTAGCAATTTCAGGATGTATTTCTTGAGGAAATTATAGAGTTTCCACCTCATAGGGAGTTAGAATTTTCTATTGAGTTAGTGCGAGGGCCAACTCCAACATAAAAAGCACCTTACAGGATGTCAAGTACACCTGAGTTGGTGGAGTTAAAGTTGCAGTTGAAGGAAATGTTGGAGAAGGGATACATTAGGCCAAGTGTATCACCTTGGGGCACACTGGTATTGTTTGTAAAGAAGAAAGATGGAACTCTCAGATTATGCATTGACTATAGGCAGTTGAACAAAGTGACCATCAAGAACAGGTGCCCTTTACTGAGGATTGATGACTTATTCGATCAGCTGAAGGGAGCAACAATGTTCTTGAATATTGATATGATATCCAGATACCATCAGGTACGCATCAAATAGGAGGACATTTACAAGACAAATTTCTGGACTAGGTTTTGAAATTATGAGTTTGTTGTAGTTCCATTTGTCCTAACCAATGCTCCAACTACATTTATGTGCTTAATGAATAGTGTGTTGCGTCCGTATTTGGATAAGTTTGTTATTGTGTTCATTGATGATATATTGGTATATTCTAAAAATGAGGAAGAACATGCCGATCATTTAGTAGTAGTGTTGAGGTTGTTGAGGGAGCATCGGTTGTATGCTAAGCTCAACAAGTGTAGTTTCTTTTAGACTGAGGTACACTACTTGGGACATGTTATCTCCAAAGAGGGAATTTATAGGAGGTTAATCAGGAACTTCTCGTAGATTTCTTGTCTTATCACATCATTGCAGAGGAAAGGTAAGAAGTTAGAATGGAAAAAGGAGTGTGAGGCTAGTTTTGAGCAGCTTAAAGAATTGTTGGCACATGCCCCATTGTTAAAGATTGCAGATCCAGACAAGGAGTTTGTAGTATGCACAGATGCTTGCAAGAGAGCACTTGGTGGGGTCCTTATGTAGGATAGACAAGTGGTGTGCTATGAGTCATGAAAACTAAATGAGCACGAGCATAACTACTCAACACATGATCTTGAGTTAGAAGCGATCATATGTGCATTGAAGATGTGGAAAAACTATCTTCTTGGTAGAAGGTTTGTACTGATGAGTGATTATATTGGGTTGAGGTATTTGTTTGACCAGTTGAATTTGAACGCCCAACAGGCTAGATGGTTGGCCACAATCAATGGGTTTGATTTCAATATTAGGTACATCAAAGGTAAAGAGAAGAGGGTGGAAGGTGCTCTTAACAGGTGAGTACATGTAAATCACTTGGCAGGTATGAGCTCCTATGGGATAGATTTACAAGATAGTATCTTGTAGGTAGTTCAATAGGATGTCAGGTATATGGAGATTGTGCACAGATTGCAACAGAGTACTGGTATAGGTACATGTAATAGTACAGGTTTAGGTACATGTGGTAGTATGAGTATAGGTACATGTGCAGGTGCACGAGATGTGGAATATTGTCTTATGACAAACGAATTGGTAAGATTCAGAGACATGATATATGTGTCCAATAGTAGTGAGCTCAAGAAGGTGATCTTGAGATAGTTTCATGTGAAACCTTATTCATGTCACCTAGTTTATCAGAAGACATTGACTGTAGTGAAGAAATTTTATTATTAACCAAATTTGAAGAGGGATGTAACAAAGTTTGTGGCTAGGTGTTTTGATTGTTAGTGAGTAAAGGTAGAATGTAAACATCTAGGTGGACTACTACAACTGATTGCGATTCCAAAGTGGAAATGGGAGGTCATTTCCATGGACTTCATCACAGGGTTGTCCAAGATAATGAGACAACATGATTCCATCATGGTTGTTGTGGACAGGTTGACAAAGGTTACACACTTCATTCCATTGAAGTCTACATTCTCAACTAGCGATGTGGCATATGTATTGATCAGAGATGTGGTTAGGTTGCATGGTGTTCCGAAGAAGATTGTGTCAGACAGGGATACAAATTTCACTTCCAAGTTTTGGAAGGAGTTGTTTGTAGGTTTTGGCATAGAGTTGGCCTTCAATACAACTTATCATCCACAAATAGATGGAAAGATAGAGAGGGTCAACAAGATTTTGGAGGACATGTTGAGGATGTTTGTGATACGTCAACAACATAAGTGGGAGGAGTATCTTCCCTTGGTTGAGTTCACATACAATAATGGTTATTAGAAGTCATTGAGGATGAGTCCTTTTGAGGCTTTGTATGGGTGGAGTTGCAATACTCCTATCAGTTGGAGTGATTCAGTTAACAAGGTGCTGCTTGGACTAGACATGTTGGCAGACATGGAACATGAAATGCAGGTGATTAAGAAGAATCTAAACACAACACAAGATAGGTAGAAGAGTTATGTAGATTAGAATAGGTTGTTCAAGGATTTCTAGGTTGGGGAACAGGTGTACTTGTGCATCAAACCGAATAAGAGCTCCTTACGGATTGGATCATGTGCCAAGCTAGCATCACAATTTTGTGGACCTTTCAATATCATTGAGAGGATTGGGCCAGTAGTCTGTCGACTTGCAATGCCTTCGAAAGTGAAAGTCCATGATGTTTTCCATGTATCATTGCTTAAGAAGTATATTAAGGATGTTGATCATGTGATTGACTGTTCTGTATTGTAGGTGGAACCGGATGGACAATTCCAGTTGGAGACTCAGTGTATATTGCAAAAAACGGTGCTCATGCTCCGGAACCAGGAAATCGAGCAAGTTAAGGTGTAGTGGAAGCACTTTGGGCTCGATGAATCTACATGGGAGAGGGCAGATCAGATGCAAGCCATGTATCCTTCCTTATTTGTGAGTTGAGGCAAAACAATTTTGATATGGTGTTTTGGTATATTTTTTGATATGGTGTCTTGGTATATGTTTTGGTGATATTTCTATATGTACATATGTATATCATGAGCTATGTTATAAAGATCTAATAATCGGTATGGGTGTCATGTCAATATGATTTTCATGTTAGTATGCTATCATGTTGTTATGTTGTCATGTCAGTTGGCACTCAACCGGGTGATCATTGTAAATACTACATCGAGCTATCTTATAAATCTCCATGAGTAGTATGTTTTCTTTCCAGCGGTTTGCTGAGGTATATGTGTTATTGAACACCGAGGATGGTGTCCCCCAAGGGGAGGGTTTTGTAAGAGCCCTGGTGAAAATTCCATGTAATAATAGTTAAAAAATAATAACCACAGTTGATGGGACACTTATTCCAAGCTGAATGTTGGGCAAGACATCCTAGGGGATGTTCATTTGGTTGTTTATGGCTAAGGAAATTGGCAAAGGCAATGACTAAGGCTTTGTAAAGTCAAAGAGGAATTTTTGGCACATTTATTTAATGGAAATTAGGAGAAAAAGGAGGTGAAAGGTCACAGGTTGCATGTGAGGAGGAAAAATGAAGGAAAATAATGGAAAATGAAGAAAATAGAGGCCTCATTAATTAAAAGGCTTCTGAGGATCAATTGGTAACCTTTTTTTAGTTGAGTTTTGGAGCTCCCTCATTATTCTCTCTCTCTCTCTCACTCTTGGACACTTAGAGTTTTCTTGGAGCAGTTTGGAATTGGAGCAAGAAAGGAAAATAAGGCAAGAGGACGAAAAGATCAAGCAGGGAAAGGCAGGATCAAGCAACTACAATAATATTCTTTGCAGGTATCAATTTGCATGTGTATTTTCATTTCTATTTTTGGCATGGATGGTGTTGCATATGGTTTTTTTCTGTCATGGCATGCATTTTTCCAGGCGTGAAAGTGTTCTCAGCCTAGCCTTTCTATTTCCTGATAGCCTTGATGAGGTGGGTTCTCATACTTCGGTTGAGATAAATTTCTAGATGGATTCAAAGTTGAGTGGGGTGGATCTTTGAAATGAAAAACACATGGCCTAGTGGTCCCTGAATGAGAATGTGGATCACAATAAAACCACTGGCCTAGTAACCCCTAATCTAGACTGTGGGTTGCGGTAAATCCATGATTGTGTGCCTCAGTGGGCCTAGGAATCCTTGTAGGTGAATGGAGAGATATATGGTAAAGCCAAGAGGTGGATTTATCTCCGTTGGGCCTAGTAGTCCTGAGATGGGATGTACGATAAATCCCAGAGGGTGGGTCTCGGTGTAGGGCCTAGTGATCCCTGGATCGAACTGTGGATAATGGTAAAGCTTGAGAGACTAGGAGGCACTCGAATTCCTCACAGTGTAGGTGGAGAATTCTGGTAGCATCCATGCTTGTTTGGTTCTTTTCGGTTGGTTATGAGTCCCACATTCATGCTTGGAATATGGCATGAGGGTGATTGGATGAAGAGAGACTTGGCTTAGCCAATCTATGGTCGGGTGGAACGTGGTAGTCCCATCTCCGGTTTGTTTTTGCATTCATTAATGATAAATTCTTTCCCTTGGTTTTCATGTGTAAATGTACTGGTTTATATGTGGATTTTATGGCTGATATATTTATGGTATTTTCGTTGTTACTGTGCTGGTTATATCTATGTTTTATGACAATAACTATGTATGGCTCTCAGTATGTTTTTTACTTGTAAATGAATGGACAACGTATCTATGACCTAATAGATGATAATGCAACAAAAGACATAAGGGAACAATGGTTCTTAGTGATTCTTAGATAAGTATGAGATCCCCGTGCTTAATTCTGTTGTTTACACATGTAGATTACATGTTTGTGATTTGTTTGAGGAAATACCTGTCATGGCTAGTAGTGGTCTGGTTAAGGGCTTGTTTAACTAATTGCTTCTACTTCATTGTTTCCTTTTTATTTTATTGCTCTTAAGATATCATTCCATTTTGGGCAGTGGCTTGGGCTTTGTGTCAGAAAAAGTGGCTCAAATCTGGGGGACGCTGGCACAAAACTAGACAAATTAGTCCCTGGACATTGTCATGCAGGCTTGTGAGAGCATCCAAAGGTCCCTGGATAGTGGCATGCCCATAGCATGAGAGCGTCTGAAGGGCAACTGATCAGTATTTTCAGTGGGACCTAGGGGCAAGCTGCCTAAAGTGTTGGCATGGTTCTCAGGGGTCCTATAGTTATTGTGGAAGGTCTGTTTGTTGTGTTTCCATCAATTCCATTTCCTTAAGGTCACATAGGAGGATGAATCCAACCATAGTATCCTCACGTTGACTGTTTACCCTAGTTGGACAGATTACTTGGGTTGTGGGAGGAGGGTGTTACATTATATATGCTTAATTTTGTACTAAGAAGGATGTGGTAGGGGACTTTGTCATTACCAACAAGGATGATCGAGTTATAAATGACTGCGAAAGTCATTTATCCAAAACCAAAATGACTTTGGAAGTCATGCATAATCCTTGGTAAAATGTGAATAAGTTAATTATGAAATTCATTTGATTCCTTTGATTAATGATATTGTGACGTGTTTAGGTATTGGAACAAGAACTTAACAATGAACCATCATATGGGTTTGCAGTCACAATCAATACCTTAAGGTGAGGTGCGAAGTTTCAAAGCAGAGTAGATGAGAAGCCATGGAAATTAGGGCACAAGTTCCTAAATCCATGAAAGATAAGAAAGTGGAGTCTTGGATCTATAATAAAAGGATAAGGATGCAGAGTCCTAATTCCATGAAATATAAAAACATGGAGTCTTGGATCTATAATAAAATGTTTAGGGCGCAGAGTCTTGAATATTTAAAAAGATCAAGGTGTGGAATCTTGGATCTTTAGAGTAGACCAGGGTGTAGAGTCCTCAATCTACTAAGAACGAAAATGCATGCAATAGGGGTGTGAAATCCCTATTCTCAAGAAGAAAAATACCACTCATGGGGAACTTAGGGATGGATTTCCTTAATAAAACCTTTTTTCTAACAATCCTAGAGTGATTTTCTAAAAATAGAAAGTCATGTCTAGCATCTCAAGCATGAATTTCCAAAAATAGTAAATCACCTTGCATAAATTGGTAATAAAGCATAGTTGAAGGAAAATCAATTTTCTTATCATTAATCAAACCTAATAGTTCAATCTCGACTTAATCCTCAATATTTTTGTTATTGTTATTATTATTATCATCTTGTATGAGACTACAGTATTATTATTAAAAAGGAATTATAAGTCACCTTCATCTCCTCAATCAATTCACACCTCTCTCCTTGATGACTGTCATGGCTCTCACCTTATGCTTTAGTGACTGTAGAAAATAACTATTTTTGCCCAATTTTGGCAGGTCCACCCTTTAACTTAGCACTTTTTGAAGAATAATATTCTTCTAAATTGGTAATAGTAGTTTCTCTTGCTGCAACATTCATTATACAATTCTCATGATTGAAGCATTGCCTTAATAATTGGGATTGGAAATTTTTAATTGATGAATTTGGAAATGTTGTTGGGTCAAGATATTTTGTGTTTCCATTTCATAAGCATATCATATTTATTATATTTACTGATGAATAAAGGCATATTCTTCCCTCATTTACCTTTCTATAGGTAAGTTAATACTCATACACCTACATGTGATTTTTTTAATAGAAGCATGATACTTTTGTGGTTATGATATCAAGAGGCAATAAGTGGAGCTTATTTAGCATAATTTAGGAAATCAAGTAGGTTGATCTAGCTTAATGTTCGCAAATGGCATTAGGGTGGAATTTATTTCGAGTCTTTCTTGGAGCTCATGTATAAGTATGAAAAGAGCACATGTTATCATCTTTTAAACTTGAGAGGATATGTGTTTTGGAATTTATTTTAAGGGAAAGTTATCCCTGACTTCTTATGTGATATTCTTATATTAAAATATATGAAGGAACATGATTACCTAATAACTAAGTTAGTAATGTTAGAAAAATAAATAAATTGAATATTAGTGATTAATGTGACCTCTACTTCTCTATATTATTGATGGATGGTAAGGGGGGACCTTGCAATGGGTCACAGGTGGATAATCTTGATAAGTGCCAAGGAGTGTGGAATATTTAAATATACTAGGACCCATGTCAATGTATAATAGGAAGTCATGGTTAGCCCCAATGAGGGGGAGAATATTTTCCAAGTTGGTTGTTTTCTAATGCTTGTAGTGTGTAAGTTGGTCAATTATGATGATATTGTTTTTGTGGGGGAAGATTATAATTTGAAACACAGAAGAGTCAATTGATTTTATAGCATACATTGTAACTATGTTCTAAAAGGATGTTTTAGTTTAACATTGCATATATAACATCAATGTCAATCAAGACAAATGTTCCCACTAGTTTGATAGGGATATTTTGGTAAAGATCCTGGGGTTGAGATGGACAATGATCATAAGCTCAAAGGGTGATATAATATTGGGTTATCCCAAGACAGCCCAACTTCCAACATAAAATCTTGATATAATGCAAGTAGATGCTCCCTCATTTATAACACATCGATCGATTGTAATATTTCTTATTATCATTGGGATTTGGAATGCGTCCAAATCCGAGAGATGTGGCTTGGACTTGTTTAAATCTATTGTGATGAGGTAGGAATTAGAAGGGTCAACTACTCCCAATATTGACAACAAAGATTTCTTTTGAGAAGGAGAGGTTTGCAAGACCTTGAATTTTGACATCGCTATGAGAGATTGAGTAAGGTCATTAACAATAATAGAGTTATGAGCTTCCTTAACATGGGGGCTCTGAGTTGTACACCAAAGAGGGGCCTTTGGTACTCACAGAGTAGGGCCACCATTAGGACATGGGATCATCAAAGGTGCACTAACTAATATTCAGGTAGCATCTGAAGTGGTCAGAGGAAAGTCAAGAGACATATCTTACTAATAGTTGTGATTTTAAAGGTGTATCTACAAATTTTATGTAGATATTTTGAAAGGCTAGATCTCTAGGTTGAGTTTGTCTTAGAGGTTGGTATTGTCTTGAGGGCTAGGTGTAGGTCCTTGTTTCTTGATGGGTTGTAACAATTCCTTGTTTTTTTTTCCAAGGAAAAAAACTGTATTTTTATTCAACTTGAATCAAATAACAAAATTACATTATGTAGTTATTGTGAGAATTTGATGAGATAAGCCTCTCAGATTATAAGCAAGATGAAAAAAAAACTGAAAAAAATTACATTAAAGTTTACATAAAAATTTGCAAAATTCGCTGTGTTGATAATTATATAAGTGCTCTTTCTCCCCTTTCTTTCTCTGTAGCTTCTGCTAACCACTTGGTTGGGTGTCAACTTTTACCATTGCCAAAGTGTTCACTATTGTATCTAGTGAGTATTCTTTATTTGAATCCTAACTTTCCGATACATGAGCTCTGTTTGATCCCATCATCATGTCCCCTTTTTGTACCATAATTTGTTACTATTCTAGTTCATGGGTCACTTATGTTTATGTATCGAATTGTAGATGAGTTGTAATTCTATTATGTTCCTAATTCTCCATTCTTCTTGGTGAGGTGGGTTTTATACAGTTTCCCCTTCTTCATCCTTTGTGATGTAGGGATCAAAAGGTTGCCATCCTTTTGTTTTGTGAGTCCACCATGAGTCCGCCCTTTTTTATTTGTTGGGTTCCTTTTTGCCTGGGGCCATTTTTCCTGCAAGTGTTCTTTTTGGTAGCATGAGCAGCATATGAATGCCATGTTTTCATAATCCAACATTTAGGTCCATTAAAAGGTTTTATGTTTCAACTAAATATGACCAGGAAGACCTTTTCTTAGTTGTATTTCTACATACATCTTGACAAAGGTAAAAAATCCTTTCTCCGTTCTTTCAAAGGCCAACTTTTTGAAAGAACCTTATTATGCCAAAAAGGAAGGGGGAGATTTGGAAGCCTCACCCATATTGGCATAGTTTTTACCACCATCTTTGTAGCATCAAATTATGGGAACCAAGGGGTAATAAAGAACCCAACGCTTCCCCAAAACTAGCGCCCATTGTTCAATACTCTATCTAGATCATGTTGAGAATTGAATTGTACAATGAAGAAACCTTTGGAGCATAGGTAGATATCATAATTGGTGGTCCAGGTTGTGAGAACCCACTAATGCAAAGCATTAAATCTCGGAAAAAATCATTAAATCTGTAGATCACATTGTTGGATTTTAAAACACAATTCCATGTTGAGGAAAAGGGTTGTGCAACACTAGAAGTTGTGGTGGTTGAGGGAAATTCCACTCATGAACTATCACCCCATATGGGTATATTGTAGTAGCTACAATAGTCCTAAATTTTTTTGACAAGAGGAAAATTTAGGATCTCCTTATCTAAAACACTAAGGAATCTATTTGACCAAGGCCATAAGACCATTTTTCATACCCTTGAACTGACATAGATGAAGATTTTATAACTTAGAAAATTCATAAAATTTGAGGGGTGCATTGCGACTCCTCAACGCATCACAACTCCTAAGTGCATCACAAGCCTTCAACGCATCACAACTTGGGATCGTATCACAAACACAATCTACAATACTAAATTTCATCACAAATTTATTTGCGATGTGTGGTTCATAATTAATGTACATTCAAAGTGCCTCCAATGGTAAAATTGTTATATATAATCTCCCCTCTCCATTTCATTTTTATCGTGTTACTTGTCGCAAATTCTATGTACTTACTTACGCTGTGCCATTTAGTAACATATCCTTGTCGTCCAATCTTGCGCCACACTGCTTGTAGTTGTAATTCCCGCACTTCTCCATGCCATGTTTTAGGTCAATATTGCGCATCCTCTTCCCACATATGTTTTGTCAGTAAACCATAGGCATTACCCTACTTTGTTGTGACCATTCATTCACCCAACCTTTTTTCCTTCTGACTTATGTACATATAAACATGGAAAAACCTTTACATATTCCAACACTTGGACATTTTTTTTTATCATTCATCATTTCCATTGTCATAGTTGCATATCACATCGCTACATTACTACCTTATGCATCACACTTTGATGATTCACCACGTTGCATATTTGTTTAGTAGTCTAAGCTATAGTATTGCACTACAATGCAAACCCTTTGCACATCATACAATGATGTTTTGTGATGCATTACATGATCATGTTACAATCCATCCTCATGTCACGATGCAATATTGGTTGATAGTTTAACTTTTTTCCTTATGCCACAACACATCTCGGAACCTCAGACTACACTGCTCTTTTGTTTTGCGCCCAAATTCACTTTTTACTTTCTAAGTTACTTGTTCTAATGAATATCTTTGATATTGCAGGCTTGGTTGATTTTCAATATTTCAACATACCATCATCTAAATATATGGCTTCTCCTAAGAGAAGACCTTAGAAGGATCTTGTGGAGGAAGAATATTAGGAAATCCCTATCACATTAGTGCCCACCTATTATGATACAAATTGCTATATTGGTAAGTCAATTTCTCTCGAGTGGTAAAATATTTGCCATCTATTCCCAAGGAAAGAATATGTGAATGGGGAGGAAGAAATTTAGGTTTATCAAAATGTGAGAAAGTAATGGTTGCATAAAGTGGCTTCTCATTTGACAATATTTCCATGTGGTGAGACCACAAAATGGGTAGTCAAATGTATTGATACTAGGGATACGACTATCAAATATATTCATGGTAATGGAATTGTTGAACTTAGTTATCCCCAGATAACTGAGTATTATAAGTTTCCAAAACATCAGATTGCATTCTCAGTGGCTTGGTACAACATATTTAATATGTAAAAAAAAGAAATCCTAAGAAGTTGGTGGCAAGACCCCAACAAGTTCATAAGTAAGCCAACAAAGTATATAAAATAAATTCACTTAGGAAAGCATATTAGTTGGTCGTAGCTATGTGTTATAAGATGTATGGCAGATTCGTCAAGGAAAGATGGGTCTCACTCATGCACACATGCTCTCATGATGGGGTCTATTGATGTGTGGAAATTTATTGGCTCAACATGGGGAGAATTGACCGACTAGAGTCCCAATTAGATCCCTTTCCGTTGAGATGGAAGTCTTGATTAGTTTAATGGTGTCCTAAGACTGGCCTATACTAGGGTTAACCTAGTTTAACTAAGTAATATGTACAATATGCCCAATGATGGCTTTCAGTTTGTTTACAAGAGATGATAAATATGGCCTTCAGTTTGTTTACAAGAGATGATGAATATGATTAAAAAAATTGAAGGGAATAAAATCATTTATATGGTTTTTCTTTAGATGAGATGATCATTTTCATGTGACTGAAACTAGGGTGCAATCAATCCACAATGGGATTTTGTCTTACTTAAGGAGGTTTAAGTAATAAAAAGAACTAGATGTAAATTCAAACTAATACTAAGCAAACAAAAGAAAAAACTATCCTAACCAAAAGCAGAAAAATCTCACTTTTAATCAAAAGAAAAATATGTAAGGAGGAAGGGATAAGACTATTATTGAAGTTGAGATACAAATGTACTTATAAACCATTAAAATAGTTTATTATTAACAAGTTGTTCCAACAAATATACAGTGAAATGATTTTAATAAAATATTATTAAAATATTTCATGCATATACTTAGTTTCAATCATGCAAAATGAATTCAATATGAGATTTGTATGAAACAAAGAAATAGTTCATTTTGATCAAATATAAAGGAAGCCAAGACAAATTTGAAAGTGACTACTAAAGAGTTATTTTCCACTACAAACATGCCTCCATGAATTCAAAATTTCTGATTCCAACCTTGTCCAATTATGCAAAAGTTAGCTTTAAACAAAACAAAGACTAGCATTAAACAAATATGACTAACAATAGTGTTAGTGACACTTGTTACCATACTAATTAGGATAGTAGAAATATCAAAAAAATATTAATGAGTTTGCAATATGATAACAATAGTGCAAAGAAAAGAAAACTCATCATTATTAATTTCAAACACTCATATATACAGCCCCTTGAGGACTCAAGCTCCTACTTGAAATACTTGACAATAGTGTAAAGAAGCTCCCTTATAGAGCTCAGGACTTCAAATATTCAACAAAGAATTTTCAATCATTTTCAATAATGCAGATGAATGAAAACCCAATGTAGAATTTTCTTTTGATGCAGCTTGCAAAACAATGTAATAGCAATGCCATGCTCGCTTCTCCCTTTATATCTAGAGACGTACTCAATTTCAATATATTACAACGCTTTGAGAGCTCGTTTCCCCTCTGTCTGATTCTCTCATAACATAATAAAAAGATTTTAAACGTACATAAAATGCCATTGAAACTGTGTATGGCATATTTTGATGCATCTAGATTGATTTGTTTTGAATTCTTTGGTCATGATAGCGTGTGACCAATCTGGGGTACTCAATCGTTAAACGATCCTACCAAGTAGTCCTAGATTCTCGAGATTGTACCCGATATAGTATAGAGTAAGACTTCATCATCGCGCTCTTCCATAGATCTCGACCCTTCGCCATCATTTATTCTTATAATGAGTCTGCAGTAGAAATTCTATCGAACAATGGGACAATAGGCATCACTTTGAAGTGGCTTAACTCTCGTAACTTTTGTAACTCCCAAGATAGGCATCACAATTAATTAATATGAAGATGCAATCTATTATTATGTTGTATGTTATTGTCAACAATCTTTTTGTTTTTGGTGTTTTTGGTATCTTGGCGCTTATGAGTATTATCCCACATGTATTTTACAAACAGACAAAGAACTATTAATATGCGTGATGAGTTTACGTATAACATCCAGCACAACTAGAGAATGGTGATGGTCTTATGTTGTGATGTTAGGCTTTGGTCATTTGTGTTAGCCGGTTGGGTTGATGATAAAATATGTTTTTTATTTATTATTTTAACTAATTTTGTTATAAACCATATATTACAATGTATAAATAATATATTACAATGTATATACATATATAGTATACTATATAATATAATATAGTATACTATATAATATAATATAATATAGTATACTATATAATATACTATATTTGTATAAAATATGGATGGTATAAAAAATTTCTTAACTAATGTTACAATGCATATACATATATAATATATTATATTTGTATACAATAGGATAGCATATTTTAATTTTTGTAGAATACAAATATGTTATATTTTAACAATAATATATGTTGTGATGTTAGGCTTTGGTCATTTGTGTTAGCGGTTGGGTTGATGGTAAAACATGTTTTTTTTGGTTATTTTTAACTAATTTGTTTGTATAATTAATATATATATATATATATATATATATATATATATATATTATTATATATAATATTTGTATATAAATGGATGGTATAATTTTTTTGTAGATAACAAAATATGTTGTATTTTAATATATACATCGTTTATTAATGTATTTAATAAATTTGTATATTAATCTAATATTGCATTTAATTATAAAGCAAAACATATCATTTATTTGATATTTACAATATTATCAATTTACAAAATATAATTTATTAATTTGGAGCATTTCTTTGATTATTTACAATTCTTAATGAGCCACCCATTTTTTTTTACGCAGGCATGTTCTAGGCAATGACAATCATGCGTCAATGTGTAACACAAGATGGTGTGGAGGAGATGCTAACCAACCAAACCAATTTCAAAATGCAAAGTGATGTGGCAACTGAAGTTGCCACATCAGCTTCTTGTGGCTGTCAGGAGGGTGGTGTTATGAACATGCAATAATTATTTCATAAAGTGACCTTAGAGAAGCAAAGAGAGGGTATAAAAACCAAAAATAATACAAAAACCTAATGTAAGCAAAAATAGAACCTAGATGACATTATGTACAAACTAATAGGAGGGACCCCATATTTTGGTGAAAAATGTGGGGGTGTTGTAGCCACAACAATTGGTGACTCACGGGGAAGAAACAATTATTTTTGGTTTAAAATGTAAAGGGTTTAATTTTATCAAAAGGTTAAAGTGATAAATTGCATGAACTCTTAAAAAATTAAAACATTTCCCATGGGTCCCACATTAATAGATTAAAGGATACAAGTTGCAAAAAGATAAGTACTTGACACAAATTGAGTCTAGAACCATGAATCTAGGACTTTGGGAAAAAATATTTAATTTTAAGGTTACCTCATGTGAGTGATATAAGATGTACAAATAGGGAGTTTTAGAGAAAGTATACATCCATATTTTCCTTTACCCAACATCACTTTGCTGGCAACGAGTTTGTTTAGTACCTTGACAAAGTTGTCTTGGTACCACGCAAGCATAGCCCCGCTGGCAATAGGCATATTTAGTACCCTGGTGAGTTTGCTTGCACTTCCCATGTTTTCTTTCCCTTTTAAGTCACCCTTTAGATAAATATATTTGTAAATTATGCTTATGTAGTTGGGCGAAAGGGGTGGGATGGTACAAAAGGATATAATACTTTTAAGATTTTGACTCCCTCATCTTTCCCTACAACTAGCAATCTAGAGGTGTTTACGTGAGGTGGTGGGATAGGTGGGATTCATTGAGTTAGACTCAAGTTAGTTCTTTCTTAGAAAAGATGAACGCTATCTCTTGGAAACGAAAATGTTTCTCTAGGGGAAGAGAATTAGTAAAAGAAGACTTGGAATTTAATAAATATGTCCTTTTAAGGTAAATGAAAATCAATATAAATGACAAAGTAAAGATTCCCTTCCATCACCCATTAGTGTTAGGCCAATAAGAGATCCCCATTTAGTTGTTATGTTCTCCCATAAGAATTTATTAGAAAGACAAAACAAGCCTACAATCAAGATGAAATCAAACCACACCAAACTAGAAAATAAAAGGAATTAAATGTGCCGGATCATAAAAACTTGACAAAGAAAGATAAAGCAAAATAATGAACCAAATGCATTTAGAATTCTCGTAAGATAAGATCAAACAAGGGCTTAACATAAAAAGTTTGTGTGAAATAATGTTTATGTCAGGATCAATTTTTTTTTTTTTTTTTTTTTTTTTTTTTTTTTTTTTTATTGTGGAGTATTAATCAATTTAGCTTTTTATTGAAATGAAACCCTAATGTAGTTATGTTTATGAATTTTAGCCAAGATAAGAATTCTTGCTTAATGAATTGATATTGTAAATTCTTTGTAAGCTTACAAATTTATAAACAACTAATGATAAGGCTTACAGGTATGTATTGATAACCAACATAAGCAAGAAACTGCTTCCTTTATGATTGCTTCATAAGAAATTATAACTGCTTTTAAAAGAAAAAGAAAATCAAACTAAACTATTCTAAACTAATTCTATTCTTATTATATACACTATATATAAATTTATATTGTAGGAATAAAATAAACTAAGTATATGCATATTTTAATTGTAGCCACTCCATTAGCTTTATTCCTGTGAAGAATTTCAAATCCAAGATTAGTATATGTAATAGAATGAAGGTGGAGGAAATGTAAACACACCTCTGTATATCTATTTTTTTTAAAGTAATAAAAAGACAAATATTTATAGGAAATTTTCTATTGTACTTATTTTTAAAAGATACCTAGATTCTATCTTGATATGTATAAATAGATGGGTTAGTATAATTACCTAGAAGATTCTGTTTAGGAGAAATTTTAGAGGAGTTAATACAATTTATATAACTCTCCTCTAAAGGCTTACAAGAACTTACTTCTTGTATTTAGGTTTCTATGAATCATAATGAATTAAGTAAAGTCTTTCGGTAGAAATTACATAAGATAAATTTTTTGGCCGACGCGTTTCGAACCAGCAAGTGTGGTTCATCATCATGACTAAATTTGGTCCTGATGATGAACCACAATTTGGTCCTGATGATGAACCACACTTGTTGGTTCGAAACTCGTCGGCCAAACATTTCTCTTATGTGATTTCTACCGAAATACTTTGCTTAACATACTTCCTCACATGAAGAATTATGATTACTATGGGAACGAAAGGAAGAAGCTCGATCATCTAGGAGAGATTTTATATGTATATAGTGAGTTGAACTATTAGTATTATAGTTAGAAGAGTAATTGTTAAATTTATCGCGAGGAAGAAGTGGCAATATAATTACATTATACGAAGCTTCCATGGGATTACAATTGTGAGATTTCTTGGATACTTGGATATTCGGCTCATCAGAGAATTTACAATTAAAATTATGGTTATACATAGGAACTAAGGAAAGAATGGGAGAATATTTTGCATTTAAATCTTAATTCATATTAGATGCAATTTACTTGGGATATAACTCTATACCATCATCATCATGGTATTCATCATATAAAAATTCTCTTTTTGGAAAATCTCGTGGTTGATGTGAAACATGAACATCAATGAAAGGATAATATAGAGATTCAACCTGGATGTTGACATGTAAAGTGTCAGAGATTTTCTCATCTCGATTAAAGTAAGAGAATATGAACAATTATATTCCTTTACAAGATTTTTAGAATTATATAATGGTAAAGTTTCAGTAGAAAGATTAGGGATATCATCACTAGAGTAGACCAATTCAGATACTTCCAGAGGATTTGCATAACTATGTTCTATAATATCATTAATAGAACTCTAATCTAAGGATAAACTTTCAGTTGAAGAAATAGTTTGTTTAAAGACTTCTTCAGAAAAAGAATTATTAGAATTAGATTCATTAATTGAAACTTGAGATGTACTAGCTTCTATTGAACCTTGTGGAGGTTGTTTATAATCATTAATAGTCATTTCTAGTGTATTTTTAGATTTTAGATTAAGGTATTTATAATCATTTTTTGAAAGATGAAATAGGAAAAAATAACCCCTAATGTATGTAAACCTGAAGGACTACTCAATTCATTATTGGGTTCAATAATATTAAAAGAATATTCAACTAATGAATTCGAAACCTCTTGTAATTCAATCTTATTTGTTGAAATATTTTTATGAGAAGAACAAACAAGGAAATGAAAACAATTTATTATATCTTTAGTTGAAGGAAAGTTTTCGAGACAAAATCTAAAATAATGTAATTGATATATATTATTAGATTTTTGAATGGATTCTCCTTTATGCATGGAAAGATTTACTATTTCCAACCATCAATCATGATAGTATAATTTGGATGAGCTTCAAGAAAAAAGTAAATAAATTATGTCCAAGAATCAATAGATTTATTTGGAAGCATACTATACAATTTTTGAATCCTTCCTTGAAACAAGCGATCAAATAATCTGCAAATTTCATTTTCTTGAACAATGTTAAAAGAATCACACAAACTAACAAATTGTTGAAGATGATCGATAGCAGAAATTCCACTCTCGCCATCATATAAAAAATTAGAGAAAGATTCAATTTGATCTTTGGGTAAGTACATGGCAGGTCTAGGTGATGTAAAATCGTGA
>APFE031494431.1:115517-117643 GCA_000404065.3 Pinus taeda
CCCTTTTCAGCAGTCTATACTAAACAACTATTCTCTATTTTTCTAACTCCCTTCTCTGAAAATCTAATTTTCTATATAACTCAATAACTTTAATTGGAGTAGATTTTGGAAATTTTACACAATTCTCCATACCTTCCTTTGTTATGGATAGATCATCAGATGTTCTTTCTACTTTTGCTAAGTCGTTCCCATAGAATTCTTCTTCCTTAACATCTTCCAGTAGATGTTCTTCTTCTTCACTGTGTCTCAATAGCTCCCATGGATATTTCAACTGTGTCTGTCATCATAGTGGATTGATGATCCTTTACTATGTTTCAGTTAACACAGTCTCTTCTTCTTCAGTACATTTTGCCTTGCTGTCCCTCTGTAACTCTTCTCCCAGAGTTATTCTTGTCTCATCATCTTCAAACCATTGCTATCCTTCCCCAATGAAAATCATTGGATCATTTCTTTGGGACAACATTTCTTTAGTCTTCATTGAAACAATACTGTCATCTTCCTCCTTTAAGATAGTTTTATCATTCTGTTGCCTACTCTCAATATTGATCTGAATAGATTTTAGATTCTGTTCCTTCTCTTTGAAAAAATCTAAAGTTTGTTCATCCTCCTGTGAAGTATCTAAAATCATCCACAGACCATCAGTTTTAAAAATAAAAGCCTCTATGGCCCTGCTTGATGTTTCAACCGTCATCTCTCCTCACTGTTCCAAATCATTCATATGATTAAGAAATTCTTTGATGGTCTCTTCTTCAATCTCCTCAAGCCCTTCACTTGGTTGCTTGATATCTTCCTCTAACTGCATATGAGACTTATCTCTCTCATCTTCTTCCAGAATAGAATTTAGATTCTGCTTGTCTTCTTCCTTCCTGATGACAATATCAACAAATTTTCCTTCATCTGCAAACATACACAAATTTTCAGATTTAAAATCATCAAACCTTTTGGTCTCACTTGAAGTTTCAATCTTCAAGTATTCTCTTCACTTTCTCCCAGAAATTCTCCTTGTTCTGGTTCAAAAATGGATTCTTCCATTTCTAACTCAACTTCCTTGAGTTTTCCTTTAACCACTTCACTTCTTTTGCTGCAGCCTTCTCTGCATCTCATGCCATTCTACTGGCTTCTTCCTTAAGACCCAACCTAGCCTCTGGCTTTCCTCAAGCATTCTCCTTAATGCATTGAGTTGTTCTTTTAATTCAACAACCTCTTTGTCAATTTCCTCTTGACTCATCTTCTTGCCATTTGCCTTGGCATCCTTCTTCTCATATCTTCTGCTGTGACTTCTCTCTGAACCTCTGCTATGACTATTAGTAGTCATGTTCTTCTCTTCTTTCTTCATGAGCTCTTTTGTAGCAAGCCTCTGCAATAGCTAGTCCTCCTGGATGCAATCTTACCTCACTAAGCTCTTCTCAGTCAGTATTTTGGTAAGCACAGGTCCTCTGTCTGGAACCTCTTCTTGAGCAACACCTTTGCTCCTTCTAGGCTTCTGCAATCTCTCACTCTCTCTTGAGAACACTTCAGTTGTCCTCTCTATCCAATCTCTTGTTAGATTCCTTAGGTTCACTGCCACTTATCCTTCAAAGTATTATCCTTACTCTGTCTTCAAGAACACATATGTTCTCTTCTCATAGCTTCTCTTGCTGTCCTTTGTTGAGATGCTTCATCTGCAACCAACAATCTTCAATTTAACTTTGAGATAAAATACACTGTCTTACCTCCAAGATCTATGCATGATCTTGCTCTCCCATTCTTCTGCACTTTGAATGGCTTGTCCTCTGGTTGGTTTCCAAGTCCCTGCTGGAATGCTACAGTCTTTCAAGAACTTCAGAAGTTCTCCTTTTATAGATTACAAATCTGCTCTGTTACAAACTTCTACTCTGATACCACTAATGGTGTAGGTTATGTGTAAAACACCTGCACATACCCACATTATGCATTTTACACAATAATGCATCTACACCTATCCCAAGATATTTAACTCAATGAAGGAGTCAAAAATCTATAGACCATAAATGGTCAAGTGGCCCTCTTATAAGTTTCTTTGTATAGGAACTTCAATCACCCCGCCTGAAACCTCTATCAGGACTATTTTCACCCTCAAGCCTTCGTATGAGGCTTTGGTTAAAGCT